>JABCPU010000351.1:0-71200 GCA_016800925.1 Suillus spraguei | reverse complement strand
CTATTGTCGATCTGCGCAAGGGCTCCTTTGCAGTATGGAATATGTCATAGAACAGTACGGTATTGTGGTATACAGTAATGAAGTAGGGTAAGAACGAGAATTATGCCCCGTCGTTACCTGGAAAGCTCAAAGTCAATAAAGGACTGAATTTCATCTAGTTTATCAACATACCGCTCTCCTTTGTCCAATCATCATGTCGCTTGATGTCTACCTCAGTAACCGTTGGTCGTACGTTGTCTAAGCTCTTAATAAAATCTGCCAGCCTCAGCGGTGGTTCTACAAGCTCATCGGAGTCAATATCCGACCAAGTCTTTTCAACAGCATTTGAATCGCCTGGCGAGCATGGTGTCCACTTAGTCTTGCCTGATGAAAAAGATGGTATAGGCTTGAAGTGTGTCGCCGATATGACTTTGCGAACTGGTTGCATAAGAGCATCGCGAACTACGATGGATATATCCGAGCCAGAATACCTAGGCAGTAGTTGGGTGGATCACTTCACTTAGATGGGGTAAAAGACCGTACCCTTCTGTTCGATCGGCCAGAAGACGATAATCCTTTGGCTCTAGCTCGCATGGCGTACTACCGACATGGATTTCAAACATTCTTTTCCGCGCGTCTGGGCCAGGAAGTGGAATATATATTCGTTTCTCGAAACGACGCTTGATTGCAGGATCAAGCTGCCAAGGGATATTGGTTGCCCCGAGAACGAGAACGCCAGTATCATCATGGCCAACGCCATTCATTTGCACCAAGAACTCAGTCTTGATCCGCCGTGAGCCTTCAGATTCGGATTCATTTCGTGTTCCAGCTAGAGAGTCGACTTCGTCGATAAAAATAATGGCAGGTTTTTGTTCGCGAGCCATTTCAAACAAATTCTTCACCAGCCTAAAGGCAATTGATGAGGTGAGCTGAACACATCATAGTGTCAAGCACCAACCGTTCTGAATCGCCCTGCCACTTGCTGACCAAGTCACTTGAGCTGACGCTGAAGAATGTACTTTTGGCTTCTGTAGCAACAGCTTTTGCAAGGTAAGACTTGCCAGTTCCCGGCGGGCCGTATAGTAATATACCTCGCCACGGTGTCCGTTTTCCAGTGAAGAGATGGGGAAACTTGATAGGAAGAATAACAGCTTCTTTGAGGGATGCCTTCGCTCCTTCCAAACCAGCAACATCATCCCACTTTACATTCGGTTTCTCTGCTAGAATGGCGTTTGAAAGACCTGCACGTAGCTTCTTGAGCTCTGGGTCTTTGTCATCATCGGGACTATCAACGGAGCCCTTGCCGGTGCCGTTAACAGAACCATCAACGCTGACGGCCTTGCGCGACTTCTTCTCATCTCGCTGTAAATGCTTCTTCAAAGTTTCTGCCCTTGCGAGATACTCCTCGATCTTCGCCCTGACGAGTAGCTTGGCTTTCTCATTCTTCTCGTCTACATTGGCATCTATACTGAGCGTAAACTGCAGATTTTGCGGAAGTGAACATACACTTCTGAGCCAGCATGAAATAGTCGAGTGAATTCATGTATTGCTTGTATGCTTCGAGATAATTCTGCTTTTCATCATCCTCGATAGCACCCTTCACAAGCTCTATAGCTTTCTTCAGATCGGTTAGAAATACACAAATACACATATCCAGAAGATCTCGAACGATACTCACATCTAGATTGCTTTGCGATGACATGGAGTGATGAAATGACTGAAAGGCAAGTTGCCGCAGCGGCAGTACCATTAATGGATGACATAAGCGATTTGGGACTCACCTTAGTCCTCGAATTGAATGTTGGAACATGGCCAGCACACTGGAACAAACTCATTCATTACCAACTGCACTCTTCGATGGATTACTACCAAAGCTCGCTGCGGTGCTTGAGCTCACCCAAAAAGCAGAAGGAACAACAACTCCTGTAGCTAAGCAGGCACTACTACATGCGGTATGTCATTTCCTTAGTGCGGCAAAATCATGAAATATCTTAATCAGCGTCCTGTAGACGAATGATTTCAAATATGCACTTGCTCAGGCAAAAGATTATGCAAGTACACTTGCAGGAGGTGACCTCTTAGTCGAGGAACAGGACAGTGTAGTTGCAATGCTCGAGATGCTGAAACAGCACAAGCAGTGAGTTCCAGATTCCGTCTTGACTACCAAGAGCTAATTCACCATCAGGCAGCAATTAATACAGTTTGCATTGGAGGTTGGGTCTTTGTCCACAATGGCAATGCCCTATGTCAGTTCAAAGATGGAGATTGATTCTACTGCTTCAACCCCATTTGCTTCTGGTGGTCAATTCTGATGCAGTACACAAACATAGCTTGCCTTTGGCAGGTACACATCAGGAACTCCCTTCCCTTGTTAACAAGACAGTATTAGAGATATTTCATTGAAGTTGACCTGATTGTACTAATTGGAAGGCTAGCCAGTGCTGTTTTATCTCATTTCAATTATTAAAACTATCAAAAGCCTATTACCAAGCCATAAAAATCAGAATGGTCTAGGTGAGCATAGATGCAACTGTCAAAGCCTTTTTCAACAGCCTTAGATTGTTCTAGTCATAATTATATTGAGTTCCTGCCAGTCTCAGAGACATCCACCAAAGTATGATTAGAGTTTAAAAGTCCGGTCTAGTCTGGTCTTTTGGCCCTTTTGGAGGCAACCGGACCAGGACCAGTCTTTTTATATTCCAGAATGAAGGCAACTGCAACTGAACTCATTGCAACCACATTTTTGGGTGATTTCAAAAGACTGTACTGGGTTTGGACTGGTCTGCTCAAAGACCGGTCTATGACTAATTTAGAACCATAGGCCCCATCAATACAAATATTTGGAGCATAGGATAGGGTTAGGGTAACAAAAGACTGGTTGCAACTGGTCATAGTCAGTTTTTATCAGTCTTTCATTTTTTGCCAAAAGGAGGCAACTGATGGACCTCACAACTTTTTGCAACTGGACTTCAGTTGCAGTTGCCTCATTTTCAGGATCAGTCTTTTATCAGTTGCCTCCTTTTGGCAAAAAATGAAAGACTGATAAAAACTGACTATGACCAGTTGCAACCAGTCTTTTGTTACCCTAACCCTATCCTATGCTCCAAATATTTGTATTGATGGGGCCTATGGTTCTAAATTAGTCATAGACCGGTCTTTGAGCAGACCAGTCCAAACCCAGTACAGTCTTTTGAAATCACCCAAAAATGTGGTTGCAATGAGTTCAGTTGCAGTTGCCTTCATTCTGGAATATAAAAAGACTGGTCCTGGTCCGGTTGCCTCCAAAAGGGGCCAAAAGACCAGACTAGACCGGACTTTTAAACTCTAATCATACTTTGGTGGATGTCTCTGAGACTGGCAGGAACTCAATATAATTATGACTAGAACAATCTAAGGCTGTTGAAAAAGGCTTTGACAGTTGCATCTATGCTCACCTAGACCATTCTGATTTTTATGGCTTGGTAATAGGCTTTTGATAGTTTTAATAATTGAAATGAGATAAAACAGCACTGGCTAGCCTTCCAATTAGTACAATCAGGTCAACTTCAATGAAATATCTCTAATACTGTCTTGTTAACAAGGGAAGGGAGTTCCTGATGTGTACCTGCCAAAGGCAAGCTATGTTTGTGTACTGCATCAGAATTGACCACCAGAAGCAAATGGGGTTGAAGCAGTAGAATCAATCTCCATCTTTGAACTGACATAGGGCATTGCCATTGTGGACAAAGACCCAACCTCCAATGCAAACTGTATTAATTGCTGCCTGATGGTGAATTAGCTCTTGGTAGTCAAGACGGAATCTGGAACTCACTGCTTGTGCTGTTTCAGCATCTCGAGCATTGCAACTACACTGTCCTGTTCCTCGACTAAGAGGTCACCTCCTGCAAGTGTACTTGCATAATCTTTTGCCTGAGCAAGTGCATATTTGAAATCATTCGTCTACAGGACGCTGATTAAGATATTTCATGATTTTGCCGCACTAAGGAAATGACATACCGCATGTAGTAGTGCCTGCTTAGCTACAGGAGTTGTTGTTCCTTCTGCTTTTTGGGTGAGCTCAAGCACCGCAGCGAGCTTTGGTAGTAATCCATCGAAGAGTGCAGTTGGTAATGAATGAGTTTGTTCCAGTGTGCTGGCCATGTTCCAACATTCAATTCGAGGACTAAGGTGAGTCCCAAATCGCTTATGTCATCCATTAATGGTACTGCCGCTGCGGCAACTTGCCTTTCAGTCATTTCATCACTCCATGTCATCGCAAAGCAATCTAGATGTGAGTATCGTTCGAGATCTTCTGGATATGTGTATTTGTGTATTTCTAACCGATCTGAAGAAAGCTATAGAGCTTGTGAAGGGTGCTATCGAGGATGATGAAAAGCAGAATTATCTCGAAGCATACAAGCAATACATGAATTCACTCGACTATTTCATGCTGGCTCAGAAGTGTATGTTCACTTCCGCAAAATCTGCAGTTTACGCTCAGTATAGATGCCAATGTAGACGAGAAGAATGAGAAAGCCAAGCTACTCGTCAGGGCGAAGATCGAGGAGTATCTCGCAAGGGCAGAAACTTTGAAGAAGCATTTACAGCGAGATGAGAAGAAGTCGCGCAAGGCCGTCAGCGTTGATGGTTCTGTTAACGGCACCGGCAAGGGCTCCGTTGATAGTCCCGATGATGACAAAGACCCAGAGCTCAAGAAGCTACGTGCAGGTCTTTCAAACGCCATTCTAGCAGAGAAACCGAATGTAAAGTGGGATGATGTTGCTGGTTTGGAAGGAGCGAAGGCATCCCTCAAAGAAGCTGTTATTCTTCCTATCAAGTTTCCCCATCTCTTCACTGGAAAACGGACACCGTGGCGAGGTATATTACTATACGGCCCGCCGGGAACTGGCAAGTCTTACCTTGCAAAAGCTGTTGCTACAGAAGCCAAAAGTACATTCTTCAGCGTCAGCTCAAGTGACTTGGTCAGCAAGTGGCAGGGCGATTCAGAACGGTTGGTGCTTGACACTATGATGTGTTCAGCTCACCTCATCAATTGCCTTTAGGCTGGTGAAGAATTTGTTTGAAATGGCTCGCGAACAAAAACCTGCCATTATTTTTATCGACGAAGTCGACTCTCTAGCTGGAACACGAAATGAATCCGAATCTGAAGGCTCACGGCGGATCAAGACTGAGTTCTTGGTGCAAATGAATGGCGTTGGCCATGATGATACTGGCGTTCTCGTTCTCGGGGCAACCAATATCCCTTGGCAGCTTGATCCTGCAATCAAGCGTCGTTTCGAGAAACGAATATATATTCCACTTCCTGGCCCAGACGCGCGGAAAAGAATGTTTGAAATCCATGTCGGTAGTACGCCATGCGAGCTAGAGCCAAAGGATTATCGTCTTCTGGCCGATCGAACAGAAGGGTACGGTCTTTTACCCCATCTAAGTGAAGTGATCCACCCAACTACTGCCTAGGTATTCTGGCTCGGATATATCCATCGTAGTTCGCGATGCTCTTATGCAACCAGTTCGCAAAGTCATATCGGCGACACACTTCAAGCCTATACCATCTTTTTCATCAGGCAAGACTAAGTGGACACCATGCTCGCCAGGCGATTCAAATGCTGTTGAAAAGACTTGGTCGGATATTGACTCCGATGAGCTTGTAGAACCACCGCTGAGGCTGGCAGATTTTATTAAGAGCTTAGACAACGTACGACCAACGGTTACTGAGGTAGACATCAAGCGACATGATGATTGGACAAAGGAGAGCGGTATGTTGATAAACTAGATGAAATTCAGTCCTTTATTGACTTTGAGCTTTCCAGGTAACGACGGGGCATAATTCTCGTTCTTACCCTACTTCATTACTGTATACCACAATACCGTACTGTTCTATGACATATTCCATACTGCAAAGGAGCCCTTGCGCAGATCGACAATAGTAGGCGACATAAAGACATCAATTCCGTGGCCAAGTGCTGCAAGAAGCTATGGTAGGCGAGTCCGCAGACGATGACAGGTGTAATAGCAGAAAAAGAAAAATTGGATACTACAACAGGAGTATTGTTCTGTGTATTAAGCTTCAAGAATACAGGCAGCGCTGTGTTCCAAGAGGGCTGATATTAGGTTACAACATACAAGGTGTTGGCACACACGGCATGCCCCCGCAAGAACGCGCCTCATGATGACATGATCTGTGCATGCGCTTGCTGCATCGCATGCACATGCACATGCGTGGGTTTTGCTACAGCATGACAAACTTCTATACCCTGTACCCATGAATGTGTTATGATGTCCTCGATCGGAGAGCGCAGTTTCGGGTCCGGCTCAAGCATCCTCCGGATTAAACTGCGGCATGCCCGTGGGCTCAGATTGTTGATAGTTGGTGGAAAAACGACATCCTTGTCTCTATCCTTGTCTTTGGGCTGAATTGCACAGGCTGCAACATACGCCGCATAGAGCGTGTCGGACATTTGAGCAGCACGCCAGGGCATCTCTTGGAAGTGAAGGCAGTAATACACAATACCGCACGCCCATATATCGACTAAGCGGGCGTCGTATGCTATTTCAAGTCAAAACAGAGAAATTATTACCTACGCAGTTAGGCAACCGGATTAAAGAGGGTTGTATATGGCTTACGTTTGCCTAAAAATTGCTCTGGGGCAATGTACGGCTCACTACCGCAAAGCCCCGTCGACATGTGAATTGTCGCTTCCCATGGTAGACGGTACACAGTCGAAGCGCCATAGTCGCCGATCTATAAGAGCGTGAGAAGACAAGAGCCCATAAGGCACATTCACCCACCTTCAAATGGCCCTTGGTGTCGAAAAAAAGATTCTCCGGTTTGATATCACGATGTGCGACGCCTTGGCTGTGAAGATACGAAACACCCGAAAGCATCTGCTTGAAGCAACACTCGACTTCACTGGGGGACATACCACCCTTCTTGATTGCAGCATAGAGATCCCCACCAGGGCAAAATTCCATAACCTCGCACCAATGTTGGTTCTCGTCCTGAACGAGATCCACTGTCTCAACTATGTTGATGTGATGTAGTGTGGAGGAAATACAAAACTCTGCGGTGAGTTTCTTGACGTACTCCTTTTCCGATTCATTCTTTCGTCTTTTGCGGAACTCCTAAATACAAAAGACGTGATAAGCTCCAGCCAAAGATTGATGGGAAAGATGGGACAAGTGACTTGTGAATCTGCTTACCTTGACAGCGTACAGCTTCTCTTCACTTCTATCCCATTTATGGGCAAGGCGGACGACAGAAGTGGCTCCCTTGCCAATAGCAACCTTTTGGCAAACACCGTACTTCTGCGTAAGACTGGCTGCGCTCTCACCACCAACCGATTTCCGCTCCACGTCAGAATCTGACTTCTTGCTACTAGTTGAACGGGCGGAAGACTTGCGTGAGAGTTTGGGTGCAGAAGCGGTGATGAGATCTTTGAGAGTGAATTTCTGCCCACCGTCCGAGTGAGCATTTGATGGTGCCCTCGACCGGCTGGTAGGCACTGAGGGTGGTTTCTCTGACGGCAGAGGTTTGCCCTTCTGAGGAGTCTTTAACGTATGTGGCACGGCAAGTTTGTTGCCCGACACACCGCCAGACAGGCTAGGAGCCCTGCTTACGGCCTGGCTTGGGGGACGGGTTGAAGGAGCACTCCAGCTCTCACTCTCTGATGGTGAATCCGTTGCAGAGGGCGTTGCTGAGCGCGGGGCTCCGCCGATGACAGCAGTGACTACCTTGGGCGGTTGCATATGTGGAGTCGAGTGATACGTGGTACCGTTGACGAAAGAATTAGGATGGGGGTAAGTATGGAGAACACTGCCATCAAGCGGGGGCTTGTCTGAGCTATCGGGCCCTTCACCCTCACTCTGAGCAGCGTCTGCTGAGTCAAAAACCATTGATGAGAAAGAGGACAGTGCTGTAAAATGGCGAGATCAACGTGGGGTTGCCAGAGACCAGTCTCCGTTGCTGACCTAATGCCAAATCGTTATAAGATCAATTGCAGATGGGACGAAAGGTGTGGTAAGGTCGTGTCCTACAGAGACAGCATGCTGACTTGAGACAGATAAGAGAAGTTTGATGATGATGATGAATATGCTTTCGTGAGACGAACGGGAAGAACCCAGCGGTTGAAGGTGACCTGCGTGTAGCAAGGCGAGAAATAGCAACTAAACCCTGCGAGCCTTTTGAAGCCCTGAACCGGGACCTTTATCTGCAAAAGATCGAGATCAACGTTAAGAACGGCGACAACAGAGGTTTGAAAGGGCGAAAATCAGAATGTGATAAAAATGGGTGATGCCGTTAGAACAAAAGAGAAGACTTGAACGTTCGTTCGCTTCGGGCTGGGTCACAGTTCCGTGGCATGGCTGAGTAAGCGACAGGATACGGCAAATCTACGAGTCTCTCAAGCCTGAGGCTCTGCACAAAGCAAACCAGCAGATTAGGGTCAGAAAAGCTCCAACTCAATTATGAACAGCTTGACACCTATTCTCAGGCATTTCATGAATCAAGTGGCGTAGGTGTTAATGTATTCGTCAATGTATATTTGGTTTGCACGGGTTCCGCCAAATTTGTATCTCAGCGGGGGGCCGGTGAGGGCCGACAGTCGAGCGCTACGATGACTGGAATGAATTTGGTGTTTCGAACATGATTTTGCATTATGAACCCGATGAATGACAACGATGGGATATAGAACAGTTACAGTTATTATATGTCTTCGACTGGTCTATCTTCGAGAGAGTGAGCTCAGGTTTGCGCACAGAAGGTACGAATAACTGTCGAGTGAGGAATGCATAATTTGCCAGGCTGGCATTGAGTGCACGAACACGTCGTTTGTATTCTCCCCGAGGGAAAATAATTACACGACCGTATCGGCGCAGCGAAGGTGCCGATTCAATCATTCAGTATTCCAGATGTGGGGTAGAGCGCCTGGCAGTAGACTAAAGCACATCCGGAACCAAGTGAACTGTATTCGTGTGATGGGGGTGTACTACCCGGTGGGCTTGTTTTGTTTACATAAACGCCATGCAGTATGCCTCCACCATGGCGAGCGAGCGAAAATGCCACCCCTGGCTGTGCATGTGAACGTTGAACCAGATTGTCACACCTTGCGCCGTGAGGCCGAGTGGCTTCGAAGTTCTATATGCAATCAAGCGTTAATTATCATTCTAGCTTCCACTTCCTTGCGGAAGCACATAAATTCATTGTGAGCATCAGCGACTCATCCCCTGATCAGAGAGTTTACCAACCAACACTTATTAGATTATCACGACCTCATATAAGCAGCTGCTCCAAGAAAAGTTCTTAAGCTTTGCTATTGTACTCTAATTTTTGTGGTCAAGTGAAACATCCCGGTAACATCCGGTAAATCTGTATAGTTAGATTTAATAAGGTTCAGTGGCTTTATTACGTAATATTGTGGCTAGCCTTGTGAAATCTAAGTTGCAGCTGTCCTCATCGACAATCCTCAAGATCAAGGTGAGAAACGCTGTCAGTCCAAGTTCTGCTCAAATTTATTTGTCTTTGTACTCAGACGCCACTATGGTCAACCTTCGTTCTCAAAAGCGACTCGCCGCAGCCGTCGCCGGTGTCGGCAAGCGTAAAATCTGGCTCGACCCTGCTGAGCAAGCTGAGATCGGGAATGCCAACTCCCGCTCGCATGTCAAGAAACTCATCAAAGATGGCCGTGTCATAATAAAACCCACTGTTATACACTCCCGTGCCCGCACTCGCGACCTTCTGGCCGCTAAGCGCAAGGGTCGTCACACTGGTCCGGGTAAGAGAAAGGGTACTGCTGAGGCTCGTCTCCCCACCAAGGTGCAATGGATGCGGAGACAGCGGGTTCTGAGACGATTGTTGAGGAAGTACAGAGAAGCAGGCAAGATCGACAAACATCTGTAAGTGTGTTGTGTTCCTTCTACATGCTGTTCTCACGTAGACGGCGTTTTATAAGATACCACTCCTTGTACCAAAAATCGAAGGGTAACGTCTTCAAGAACAAGCGCGTCCTCATGGAATACATTCACAAAGCGAAGGCTGAGAAGAACCGTACCAAGGTTCTCACCGACCAGATGGAGGCTCGCCGTGGCAAGAACAAGGTTGGTTTTCATGTCCCTAGGTTTGTATTTGGTACCGACGTTTTTAGGCAACTCGCGACCGTCGTGCCAAAAGGCTGGCAGAGAAGCGGCAAGCAATTCTTGCAGTGGAGCACGAGGCAGCTGTTCAGGAGTAAAATGGTTCATGTATATTCACGATTTCATTCCGACCTGCTTGGTCATGCACCCTATAGCACTTATGCTATGTTCACATGCCTCTACGATTGCTCACATACTTCACCATGCATTCTATTTCTCCTCATCTTCTCCATCGTAAACATGATGAATACGTGTAATGCTCTTTAAGGTCAGATATCGACAAGAAGTTGGCGTTGTAAATGAAATGTTTTGAGCGCACAAGTCGAGCCCGCCTTTGTGGTCGACAGAAGTGATCACGTCAACATGACATGGGCCGGATCCAAGCACATCCTCTTTACATTCCTCTCTTTGGCCACAGCCTCCACCATCTCCCTTGTAATCCCTACCACACCTTCTAATGTGCTCCCTAAAAGCCCACATTCGTTCAACGCAAACGCAGCATCCTCAATGCGTAGATTCGTGGCTGATGCAATCTCTGCAAGGGTAGACCGCACAACAACGTGCGAGGTCGCGCTGCCGTCAGGATTGGAGATTGTCAGCACGGTGCGCATTGCTGCAATAGTGTCTAAATTCACATACAGATCCGTTGAGTGCTGGACACGATCACAGGTAGACACGAGTAGACACTCACCGTCCAGCCCATTTGGTGATGCAAATGTGGAATTTGAATCAGGTGTTTCCCCATCCCATCCTTTCGCCCGCTTTTTTCGCGAATTAGCATCCTCCGAAGGCGGAGGCAGTACATCAGTTAGATCAGGTAGTCGCCCTGAAGACGTAACCGTGGGCCGGTCTGGTGGGAGGACTGACAGAAGTCGTCTGCACAAAAATGATGAAGGCAGTGAAAGCGTAAAGAGTTGACCACTCACCTGAAGAAGCGAATAAGCGTAGCTACCCAGTATGTGAGGTAACTTCTTAAGCCCAAGTCTGAAAGGGGCCGTTCGGGTGTGCCAACTTTACCAGCGCGGCGGGATACTTCGTAGCCTGCATAATGTGAGCCACACAATTGACGGTTTTATGAAGCTTGCTTGCACGTACTGAATTCAATCATGAGCATTCCATAGCCCTTACGCTGATATGGGGGGAGAACAATGATACATGCAAGATTATAGTCATCGTAAGATATTTTCTCCTGATACGGAATAAGCATTCGGGACTCGAAGTGTGCTAGTAGCTGGCGAAATACCTTCGAAAAGAAACCGAGAACATGATCTCGTTGTGAATCCGCATCTGTGAGGATATAGAACAAGACTGATGCGTGTGTTAGATGGATCATTGTGCCCGAAATAGACGCACAGTTGTCACAATCAAAGAACAACGTTTTAACGTCGATGAATAATTTTCCAAAGAGTGATAGGTTTTGGCAGTAGAGCTATAGGTCTTAGTGAGTATTCGAACGAGAGCAGCAGGACGTAGAGACCTTGTCCTTGGCGCCGTCGACCTCCCAAATTATGTGCGCACCTCGCTGATAAACCTTTCGTCCTGGTGGATGCCTTCTATCGCATTGTTTCTAGAGCGAGACATACCTATAAGCCAGCCATTCACACAAAAAAGGTCAGGACGTACTACATGCATCTCCCATGCTGCACCCTCAGCCATGTACTTGAAACAGCGATCGCAGACCCATAATGTGCTCTTTTCACCAGAGAGGTGTGAACGAGTAAGCCCGCCGGCCAAAAGGTCAGAGGTGCGCCCATGTGATCGAATGGTTGTTCTGTTGACGCCAGGAATCTTGGACGTCGAACCTGAGCCTCCAGGCAGTCCAGTGCTGTCCTCAAGCTCTGAGTCTGTGAGTGGATAAGGTGAAAAATACCTACAGTATAATGCGAGTGAGAGCAAGTCTATTATAATACGTGCTACGCACCAGGTCTTGATCCGCCACTGCCCAAAATTGACCCTGTCAAAATTTCTTTGCGCAGTGATCTGCTTGTGGTGCTTAATGTCAAATTCTTCCTCGGTCATGAGGGGTTCGGGCTGCGTTTCTGGCTCTGTGGGCGTAGGTGAAGGTGTGTCTCTTCGCCTTTTGCGTGAGGATTCGTTGGTAGGTTGGAGGCTAGTCCCTGGAATCCATTCGTCCAGCCGTTTGTCAAACCCATCATAGTGGACATACACCTGTCCGTCCGGGCGACGTTGAAGTATGTTCACTAGTTCTGGAACACGTTGTTTACTTAAAGTTGTTGAAGGAACATATAGAACGTACGATCTACGCCGTTCTTGTTGACAATATAGCTTATGTTCTGTGATCGTATGCTAGTTGATTCTGTCATTAGATTGGGGGAGGGTGTGCAACTGAGGTTGAAGTGAGGTACTAATTAGCACTAGTACGATAGCATATGCCATAGGCGCTCCGACACTCCGAGTCAGTGCTCAGTATAGCTAGTGAATTCATTTTACGGAGTTCCAAGTTGCGACCAACTTTCAACGAGCTATTATAATAACCAGTCACTTGCTTATATGCCCATTAGGCCACCCAGTCACTTGCTCATGTCCTAGCTTATGATTTGGTTCAAGGTATTCAGCATCTACCACTGGCAGATCCTGCTAAGATATTCTGAGATCGCTAGCTATGTATCCACACTGTTTACTTTGTTTTCAAAGTTATCGCACAGCACGCTCGAAATTTCGATTGGAAGATCCGGCGCTGTTCCATCTAGAGTACTGCCGCGAGGTGGGCCCATTTACGGTTGTACGCTTGTACTAGCACCCGCGCGCCATACCAGCTGCCACAGGCACATCCACTGATAAAATTCGACCGAGTACATCCGACATGCAAATGTACAGTCACGGTGTGCCTTGCACAGTACAACATCCATTGTCAACTTAAGTGGATGAGTGCCAGTTGAGCTATGCCTCAAACTTCATCTTTCTCGCCTCGGACAAATCGTTGGTATTCGGTTGATCAACAGTACCTCCAACTCAATATGATGGCTCCTGGAGCTAGTGTCATGAATGTTGTGACATTCTTTATAACCTTTCTCTTTGCTTCTCAAGCTTATGCATCTTGCGCAACGTACTCGTGAGTCACTCCCACAATTTCTTTCATGTCTTGTATCAGATAAAATTTAGGGTGGATTCGACTCAATGCACTTCAGCGATTACAACCTCCCACACGTCGACTAGCATCGGTTTTGCTGTTGGCGGAGGTAGGTGCGATTTCTCGGAATAGTTCTGCAAGCGCCACAGAAGACTCCGACAACGTGCTACCCCAAATAGAATACTCCGTAATAGCACTCAATCACAATACCCTCCTGGGAGCCTACAGTCTGTCCCCGGTCAGACAAATTTGCTGAACCGACAAGGAGTAACTGTAGCACCCTCATTTCCTCAACCATCTTACCCATTTCTGCTGATACACTCTGCACACACGCGATCAACGACCTATTCAAACCAGACCCCACACGGTTTACCCCCGTTTTCCTCAAATTCAACTCGCTTGGGGCCCCCGGGGTTTTCTCTCCCCTCTCCTCCTTCGATGTTTTCACGAGTCTCTGCTGATTCATCTACTGTTCAAACACCGTCCACTAGTGTCACTCCAGCAGCACACACCCCTCCACATACCACACTCGTCGGGCGTCCATCGCCTCCAGATAATATAGAAATGCGTCCATTGGCTGTGAATATGGAAGTTGCGAATGATGAACCCCCACCAGCCTATACCCTAAATTAGGATAATATATTGTGCAACGATCCTTTGTGACACTCGCATTGGCTTCATAATCGGTTGCCTCTTCTTTGCGGACTCACTAGCAGCCTTCACTTTTGTGGCCGTCGTGATGTTGTCCATCCACTAGCTCCATCATGACTGCAAGTGAGGTCATGTCGGCAAGTTTGACCTCGGGCGGCAACGATATGGGAGGCGATGTGACAGCAGATAACTCAGAGAAGGGAAGAGCGGAGGGTGTTGTAGTAACTAGTTGCTGTTGGAAGTCACAGCTACACTTACGTAATCAGTGGAATACGTCTGTATTTCTCGGGAACCACAGAGCTCAAACAAACAAGATTCTTTAGTTATTATTCTCATTGCGTGGTAACCGAATTCTAAGAATACGAATACCTCCCTATTGAAAATTTTAGTGTCAATCAAACACAGGCTTCACGTTAAGCTGTGTCTCTATTCTTTTCTTAATGTTACAGAATTATTGGTACTTAGAGCCCAACAAAAAGTCGGAATTATGTCGGAAAAACTAGGTTGTGTGGCTGGTTTGGAGTCTGAGTTACAACCAACTTTCAGCGAACTATCACAATAGCTACTCGCTGGTCTATATGCCCATTAGGCCACATAGTCAGTCACTTACTTAGCGCTCAGGCCCTATCTTACGATTTCGTTCAAGGTGTCACATCTACCAGATCCTGCTCGGATCAATTATGAGGTCATGGCTGTCCCCAAACTGTTTACTATGTTTTCAAAGTTATTACGCAGCATGCTTGAAGTTTCGATGGGAAGATCCGGTACTGTTCCCGAGTAAGTGCAGCTCAGCCTGCGGGTATACCCACAATGTACAGTTGCACTGGCATTTGCGCGCCGTACCAGCTGCCACAGGCACATCAAGAGTACATCCGACGTGCATATGTACCGTGACAGTGTGCCTTGTACAGTACAGCATCATTATTGTCAGCTTAAGTGGATGAGTACCAATCGATCCACTCTTATCATATTCTCAAACTTCATCTTTCTCACCTCCACCACGCTTTACCAGACAAATCATTATTATTCGGTTGATCAACAGAGTCGCTTTGGAACACACTTAACTCCTATAGTACACAGTGACCTGACACTATTGAATACCTCAAGTTCAACATTCTGGAGCCAGTATCGTAATTGTCATGACATTCTTTATCACCCTCTTATGTGCTTCTCAAGTCTATGCATCTTGCGTGATGTACCCGTGAGTCACTCTCACAAAATTTCTTTCATTTTTTATGTCAGATAAAATTTAGAGTAAACTCGCCTTACTGTACTTCAGCAACAACCTCCCACACGTCGACCAGCATCGTTTTTGCTATTGGCGGAGGTATGCGCAATTTTTCATAATGATTGGCATTAGCTCAAACTCAGTCTGCAACAGTTATTCTCCTGGCTTTTATCGGCGTTATCTACAGGGTTTGTCTCAAACAGAGTGCTACCCCAAATAGAATACCCCGTAATAGCTATGGCAGGCCACAGACAAATGTGCCCTCATTTCCTCAACCATCCCACCCATCTCTGCTGACACACTCTGCACGCACGCGATCAATGACCTATTTAAACCAGATCCCACCAATTTCACCCCCTTCTTCCTCAAATTCAAATCGCTTACAACCCCCTGGGTTTCCTATCCTTCCCTCTGCCCCTCCCACATATTCGCAAGTCTCTGCTGATTCATCTACTGTTCAAACATTGTCCATCAGTATCACTCCAGCAGCACACACCCCCTCACATGCCACATCCGTCGGATGTCCATCGCCTCCAGATAATATAGAGACCCATCCATTGACTGTAAACACAGAAGTTGCGAATGACGAACCTCCACCAGCCTATATCTCAAATTAGGATAACATATCGTGCAATGACATTTTGGGACACTCACATTGGCTTCATACTTGGTTACCCCTTTTTGGCAGACTCACCAGTAGCCTTCGCTTTTATGGCCATCGTGATGTTGTCCATCCACTAACTCCATTTTGACTGCGAGTGAGGTTGGTCAGCTAGTTTGGCCTCGGACAGTGGCAATATGGAGGTTGAGCCAATAACTTGGAGAGAGTGTTGTAGTTGCAAACTCGAATACAAATGCCTCCCCATTTAAAATTTCAGTGTCAATCAAATATGGAATAAGATTTTTGACCTGCCAGAACAAACACTTCATAAAAATGAACAGCAAGGTTAAAATATGCCCCTCCACAGGTTCCATATTGAGTGTCTCTATTTGCTTCTTATTTTCTAAGGACAGAGATGGTGATATGGGTTCATCGGTATTGGTAGAAATGTCACTGCTAGCAAGGCTCAAATGCATCAGGCATTTGACATCAGAATGACAAAGATTTAGCTAGATTTATCTAAGCTATAATACCAAGAATATATATCACAATTGCAGATGTCATGACAAAGGAATAGATGGGTAGACTAAGTTGGTGATATCTCCCAAACCTATCATATCAACATATCTATGATACCTGGTTGTAACACTGTTGTATCATTGTCAAATGTGCCTATTCATACATAGGCAGCCTCTGATTGCAGGTTGTTAGTGCTATGCATGCCAATGCAATAGGCGGAGTTGAACGGTTGGAATACAAACCAACATACACACATATATACCCACTAGTATTGTCCCCTTCCCTCAGTCTGTTCCATCACGACTGAGGGTAAGTTCTGCTATTCTGATTTGGACTATACCTAGACACTGACAAGTACTTATAGACTAACACTGTAGCTAGGTACATCAGAATTAAGTCTGTTCCATCACGACTGAGGACTAACACTGTGTCTAGCATTAATAGGTTATGAGCCCTGCTCACTCATAAATGAGGAGTGGAACCATCTAGACTGCAGTGGGTCAACATCAGGAAATTCATACATTCCTTGACGTGCTTAATCAGCTTAACTCACTTATCTCAAAACTTGTTTGCTCTCTCTCACATCATTCACCTGGCATATCTTATATTTTTTGAGTGCGAAATACAATAAAACGTGTATATTAATATATCTCAACATTTTTTTTCTGAATTCATTCACATTGAAATTTTGGACAAGTAGATTCAATTTCACCAAGGCAGTTAAGTGTAAATAAGTCCGCATAAGGGCACGTCAAGGAATGTGTGAATTTCCTGATGAATTAGGAATGACCCCACCAGACAAACAAACCTCCAGATCTCATCAAATTCATCATTGACATGAATCAAAACCTTCCAGGTGCTACTTCTTCTTTAGGCAAGAAGCATCAACCTGCCAAGCTCACACATATATATACCCGCAGACTACAGGTTGCCCCTTCATCCTCTCCCTCATATTCATGGCACCCTCTATGCATACTGTTAGTGACCTAGCCAGGCGCTAAGGAACTTGAGTGGTGTCTGCAACAGGCACTCTATAAACAGTGACAGCCTGCATGTATTGGTCTCCTAGTGCAGAGTGCACTAGTTGCATTGGTTGAAGGTAGGCGCCATGTGCTGTCTCACAACCTATGTCACAGAGATGAGGTTCTATGATGATCAAAGACATAGAAACAATGAGCTTCTACAAAGTTCAAATATAGATGAAAAGCTTATGAAAAGAAGTTTAGGGTTCAAGATCAAGTAGATTCAAGTTAAAGAAGTACAGAGGCTATCTGCGTGTATTTATACGTAAGATTGAAGTGGAGTGTGAACTCTAAAGTAATGCAGATTAAGTATGAAGTCAGATGGCCAATAGAATGATGCATGCTCATAGATGAGTCAGAGGTGTATGAATCAATGAAAGTGCGCATGCATGAAAGGGAGTCATAGGTGCAGAGCCGACAGGAAAAGGGTACAAGCCAATGAGGCGACACACGAGTCAAGAAGAGATAACAAATGGAAAGAGATAAAGGAGATGATGGTACCAGTCGTAGTCTGAGAGCCAACAAGTCTGTTGAGTAAATCAAGGGGTAGCATGTGTTGAAGTGCAAAGGAAAGTGTGAAACGCAAAGAGTGCACATAAAGTGCGAGGCATGGGAACAAGCACGTATAAGGTGTGAAAGGCAAAGGTGAGCACAAAGTGCACAAAGAGTGCGCGTGTTCAGCAGTGATGGAGGAGGCGGGCGTAGACAAGGTATGGCATGATGAGGGTAGCCATATAAGATAGCGGAGAACAAGAGTGGGGGCCTTGTCAGGACAAGAGTAGACAGTGATGCATAAGAGGAAAAATGATAGTAGGGGCGCAAGGTGTTCTTGTAACACATGCCCACTCTAAGAGCTCCTGCACCAAGAGCACGACACTCAGCCCTCCAAGCACAAGCACCAACCCCATAATTCCCACTATCACTACCATGTCCTCCATACAGGCGACTGTCTCGGCCATCATGGTTAGTCAAACTGACTTAGACAAGATAAAAATCCTTGACAAAAGCAAGAACAACTGGAATATTGTCATACATGGTATATGACTTATACCATACTTATACTATGGTAAGAGCACTGGGAGTAAATAGGAAGAGCTGATGGCTAAAGCTATACACTATCCTTAACCTCATGTGTTTCATATCTTACATCTCTTACATATATATATATTCTTCTAGAACAATTCTTTCACATTCTATCTCTTTCTATTATATTCCAGAACCTTCTCTCTGTAAGACATTTTTAATTTATAAGACTTTGAACCTTATTTGTAGTATACTTAGTAAATAGGATGATTCATCTCATTCAGATCATGTGATGACTCATTTATTTCTGTCATGCTTTGTGAGATTACAAACTGTATTTATAATGTACTTAGTAAGTGGCTGATTCATCACATCACATTGTTAGCAACCTAGCCAGGCACTAAGGAACTTGAGTGGTGTCTGCGACAGGCACTCTATAAAGAGCAGCAGCCCATGCATATCGGTCGCCTAGCACAGGGTGCACTAGTTGTGTCGGGTTGGAGGTGGGCGTGATGTGCTGTCTCACAACCTCATCTCAGCAATGGGTTCTACGATGACGAATAGACTTAGAAGCTATGAGCTTCTAAGAAGTCAAAGTATAGACAATAAGCTTATGGAAGCTTATTGGAAGGAAGTTCAGGGTCAAAGATCAAGTAGATTCAAGTTAAAGAAGTACAAAGGCTATCTGTGCGTATTTATACATAAGATTGAAGTGGAGCACAAATACATAAGTATTGCTAGATTAAGTATGAAGTCAGATAGCCAATAAGAGGATGCATGCTCATGAATGAGTCAGAGGTGTATGAACCCATGAAAGCATGCATGTGCAAAGGAGAGTCATAGGTGCGGAGCCAAAGATATAAAGGGTATGAGCCAATGAGGCGACACATGAGTCAAGAAAGGTAAACGGTAAAAGGATAAAGCATAAGATGATACCAGAATGTCTTTAAGAGCCAATGGGGAGTTCCCCTGAACCAGGAGGTTGTGCGTGTTGACGTGCAGGGTAATACGTTGAGCGCAGAGAAGGCGCTTGAAGTGTGAGAAGCATGAAAGGCACATATAGGCATGAAGGAGGCAGAAGGCGTGCGAAGAGGGTACATTTAGTGGCAATGGAGAAGGCGAGCATTGGCGAGGTAAGGAGTGACAATGGCAAGCCATATGAGATAACAGAGGACGAGGATGGAGGCCTCGTCGGGACGAGAGTAGACAGTGACACATAGGAGGAAAAATGATAGTAGGAGCACAAGAAGGTGTTCTTGTATGGCCTGGTTTGTAAGCTACTTTCTTACCAATCCAGCTGATGAATCATGCTTAGTAAGGGGATTCCAAAAAGGTATAAAAGGACCCCATTTTTGCATGTACAAAAAAAATAACTTCCCTCTTTATACTCAGAATCTCAAAACTAGTGAGAATAACCTAAGACCTAAAGTGAAGGTAATACTAGACCCACTTTACAATAGATTCTCAAAACAAGTGAGATTACATAAGACTTAAAGTGAAGGCAAAAATAGTGCCTAGAAGTAAAACTCAGAGACTATCTATCTGACTAAGCTTTATAATAAACCAAAGACCACTTCCTTCATCAAGGAGGAAGAAACACATTAGGAGAACACGACAAAGTTGAAACAGACTTTCATAGGTTGAAACAAGACCTACTAGGGTGAAACATACCTAACATAAATTCAGAACACAGAACTTCCTATCAGTACTCGTATATAAAGAAGAAGGACTGTTGAAACATACCCTCCCAAGAATTCATCACATTATCTCCCATGAAGTAGAAAAGTTGGAGACTGTGAACTTAACACATTGGCAGTTTCAGAGTTTTCACATAAGCAAGATTTGAATCAAAATGGGGCTGATAAATGAGGGATTTTCACTTTGAATTTCGACTCAAGCACAACAAGAAATTTGGATGAATGATTAAATGATAGTGCAGAGTGATACATTTTGACAAACATTTCAAGTTGTCAAGAATATTTGAAGTTTTCAGCATGGAAAATGACAATACAAATGTGAAAAATTTGTAATAAAAGGTAAACCCAAACTTTTGAGTGCACAAAAATGTTGTGCAAGATATTATATAATAACAGGCATTTCCCATGGCAGTTTAAACCCAAATTTTTCGTGTGGTGAAATGTGATAGGGAAAATGTGAAGTTTTAGGCATGGGAAAATGACATGGGCGCTGGCTGTGCATTCATCATGCATTCATAAGGAATTCGTTGGGCATTCAGCATATGATTATGGAAAGGTAATAGCACAATGGTACAGTAATACTACATAGTCATGCATGACTGCTCTAAAAGACAAATTTGATCAAAACACAAATTGATCACTTTTGATGGGATAATTGTGATATCTACGGTGTTCTTCTTGAGGTAACACTTAGCTATATTGAAGATAGAACCGCGATGACTTCAATCCAGAATAATACACTGCTGGTTCTTTTTGCGCGAGGGGCTGGGCTCAGATCCGTGGCAGGTATATGGTAGTACTGAATCACAGTGCCTGCACCATTTTATGAGCAGAACACTGCAACACAGCCCTCAGGGGCGGGTCCATTCTGATTGAGGAAGGGGTCAGGACACGCTGTTGACACAAATCGATTGTGTAACCTGCCTCCCATAAAGGAGGACAGGACTTTTAACATTGCATGATAAGTTGTAAACTTAGAAGAAAATTCCTTGTCCATCAACCAGGATAGTGGGTCTGTAATCAAATGAGTGGGAATGCTGTGATGCTTCTCTGGCAGGACTCACTCTCTTTGGGTTTCTCCGTTCTGGCATCAATGTTATCTAGCATGTCATTGATGTCGATGGTCCAGGGGTCAGGTCTGGCAGTTTGTGAGATATTGATATTAAGGCTAGATGAAGCATTACCAGCTGTATCATGACCCTCGGGGCTGGCGGTCCACATGGTCCACGTGGATGATGACATACTAGGATCTACAATGGAAGCTGACGACCTTAAGAAACCTTTTCAGGGGGGGAGTGATGCTTTGAGGTTGCGGTGCCAAGTATGATCTTCTCCGCATCTCGCAGAAAGATAACATGTTGGTTCCTTTGAGTATAACACCATTCAACCTCATTCCATACCTAAATACCTATGAATCCAATTCACTACAAACATGTGCGGTCACTTACCTGGTAGCAACGTCTTTGAGTTGCATCTTGGTGTGCTGCTGCCCGTGCAGGGCAACAGTGCAATCATTGGAGTTGTAACTGTACAGCGTGGCTCAGTAGCCCTTATGGTCACCCCCAATAATAAAAATTTCTTGGCCAATGTCCTTCTTGAAAGAATCCAAGCTGGCGTTGTGTATCTTGATCATGAATCTGATGGGAACATTAACCTGTCAAAAGTCAGACGCGCATAAGTTGAGAAGAATTAGTACTTACTAACAAGTGGTCTATCTCAGAGAGTAGGGTTAAGCGAGCATTTGAAAAGTCAACACTTCACATGACCCCTTTCATTGGATACTCTGGTCCATGGGCAACTCTCATGACATCTCCGGGCTTGACATCATAACCCTTGTCTTGTGTATACTGCAGTGTTTGGAGGTTGTGAATCCGCCAAACAGCCACAATGGGAACTGGGATGATTGAAGATCCGTCCTGGAACCACAAATCATTCCCTGCCTTGGGGAGCCAGTGCACAATTCCAGATTTCCCAATGTGCTGCCCCATAAGCACTTCTATGGGATCCCCTTTTTGAATAGATTCAATATCGGAGGGAGGGTTAAAAAGTTGCTGCATTGGCAACTGTGCTTGCAGCGTATGACTCAGAGGGTGATGGTCTAGATAGTACTTCAAAACTTCCACCTATATTTTGTGTGTTCAATGATTTTTGGAAACATTCAATTGAAAAAACAATCACCTCTTCCTTTGAGATGTCTTGACAAAGACGAAATACATCATCTGCCATCTGAATGATGTGCCCTTCCACACCTAAGTATGGGCCTGCTACCACTCGAACTGTATCACCGACCTGAAATACATGTTCTATGTCTTCTAATCGAATGTCAATCTTAATTTGGCCACCACTGAAGAACAATTCCAATGTGACAGAACCAGTAGGATGGTTGGTCAAGACGACCTGACCAATTCCTGAGCTAAGGTCTCCTTTGACAATCCTAGCCATATCGCCTACGTGCAAGAACTGCTTGGAACATGCAACCACAGTTGTCTTGAGGAAGGCTTGGTCCCACCTACATTGTAGGTGGAGCTGAATGTCGCCAGCATGAGGGCAGATGACACATTCCAGGCGATCACGGTGGACATTCTTTAGTAGGAGGCCCATGTAATATCTTTCTCCTTTGTACTTGCATCCTACAACTTCCTCGCTGCGTTTGATGTCAGTGACCGCATCCCCAGTCAGCAGGTGGGATCGGTCGAGTAGTGATCGAGATCCCTGAGACATGTGATAAGGGAACTCCTGTGGGGGAACTAGGACTGTGACAAAATCATCCGGTAAGTCGGAATCAAAGACTTGGGCTATGTCACCCTTGTACTTGTCATGCTTGAACCTCACCCACACTGGGTTGGGGAATTTTCTGCAGGACTGCTCGACTACTTCACATTCTTCATCCGATATACAGACATATTGTTTTACGGCGAGGTAGAGTGAGAAGGAAAGGGATTCGGCAATGGTTTTAGGGCTGTCTGCCACATGTGCAGTTGGCCTGCTAGCCAAACCGACACTATAACATGAAAGTTCTCCTTCCGAAGGTGTTGAGTAATGTAGTCTGTGACATTTCCTGTGATTGATGAGTGATGAATGATAACTACGTCGTTAGAAAGACTTACATTGGACATGAAGAAGATACATTCTCTCATCTTGTGATTGAGCTGAAGCCAGAGTGATCAATCCAGATATTGAGGAGGGAAGAAGCTGATTATCTTGTGATGAGTTGCTCTGCATGTCCTCAAATCTATTCGCGAGATGATCAATAACTGCGGCAAACCTAGCAGCTGATGATGATCCTGGCAAGTGTGTCACCTTGCAGGACTCAAAGAGGCCATCGTTGTCATTGTTGTTGTCATTGTTGTTGTTGTTGTTGTTGTTGTTGTTGTCTTGCTCCTGTGCCTCCTCGTCATCATCATCTTTTGCATCCAGATTGAGGTAGGGATTTTTGAACTTCAGTTACTGTTTAGTAGAATATATAAATTGTATCAGAACATTTCACTTACTTTGGCTGGTCTAGGCCAAGGTCAAACATACACCCGGGACAATCACCTGTCTGTAACAGAATCTTTGGGTGCACAGGAGGCCAAGGGCATGTGCTTCGCTTTTACAACCCAAAGATTTTCCAAGGCAACTTTGTCATCACCATCACCAGAGAACAATGCATTGTGGGATTCCTTCCAATCATCTTCAGAATATTTATTGCCAAGGTAGGATAGAAAGGCTTCCTCCATCAGTGGGTATGTCATGTCGGTGGTAAGGAACTCT
This sequence comes from Suillus spraguei, assembly GCA_016800925.1. Taxonomy (NCBI): domain Eukaryota; kingdom Fungi; phylum Basidiomycota; class Agaricomycetes; order Boletales; family Suillaceae; genus Suillus; species Suillus spraguei. The sequence continues at coordinate 47,508 of JABCPU010000351.1, read as the reverse complement.
TCTAAGATCCTCCATGCACGCTCATCTGCCAGGGGTGCTGTCCAACTCTGACACTGACTCCCTGTGATACACGTGAATAACGAGATGGACAATGTTGTATCATATCACTACTCACCTTCATCAATTCTGATGTGTTTTGCTGTTGGTGCATCATCATTCAATACAGTGCATTTGGACATTATTTCTATAGGCTACATAATTAGTTTCAGCACTACAAGTGAACTCAAGATATCACATACATCTACATAAAGTCTACACAAAGTCTATGCTAAGTTTATGCAAAGTGCACTCAATTATGTCGTGTCAAGGTAGTAGTAGCGTGTCATATACCATACTTCTTATCTCAGATCCGACCATATCTGTCCAGATCCGATCGTTTCCATATCCGTCCGGTCCACAGATCTTGTCCGGACCACCCATCCGAATGTACTCACTTCTCGCACCTTAACTCCCTTGTGTACATCTGCGTCTATCTCCTTTCGTCATTTCTCCTGCTACCAGTACTCCGGCTGTTTATATTTCTGTCCTGTGTTACTGATCCATTTCCTGTGTTCATTTCCGATTCATGCTTACTGATCCGCTGTGCATTAACTAATAGACTTCCGCTACGCTTCGTACATAGCCCTTGGTCCCGGACTTGCTGATTATCCGTCTTAGATACTTACAGTATATAAACCACTTGTAGATCTCCGTAGAACCTTAGTTCGAATATCATCTTAGATTCTACTCATTCTGCCTTCTCCGGACTTAAGCCACTCTCCGCTTTAAGTCACCTTCCGAGACTTAGGATTGATTCCTATAGTCTATACCTCCGACTCTATCTTCGGATAGTCCATCTCCGTTAGTTTCTAGTTAGGAACTCGTTCCGAAACTAGCCTTAATCTCTGTCCTCTCCTTACGTTCCGAATAACCTTCGGACGTATCATATCCGACACCTTCGGACACCCGGATCCGTCACGCAACTCCTCCCGGGTCTTCGGACGAATAACTCCTCCCTGAAATAAGGGGCATTACTCGAGAAAGGGGCACAGTGTACGAACTGAGGCCAAAGCCCTTCGGATCTCTCTACCCTTGAGTACAGTCTTAACATAGTGGAAAGAAAGCTATCAAGGCGCAAGGTCAGTATTTGTAGTGAACGACTAATTGTGGACTAGCTTACCATTGCAATAGTGGTTTACTCCATTGCAGGTGTGGTTGTGGAAATTTGTGGATGTTGGACACAACATAATTTTATTGTACATATATAAACCACTTGTAGATCTCCGTAGAATCTTAGTTTGAGTATCATCTTAGATTCTGCTCATTCTGCTTCCTCTGGACTTAAGTCACTCTCCACTCTAAGTCATCTTCCGAGACTTGGGATTGACTCTTTTAGTCTATATCTCCGACTCTATCTTTGGATAGTCTACCTCTCTTAGTTTCTAGTTAGGAACTCGTTCCAAAGCTAGCCTTAATCCTCGTTCTATCCCTACGCTCCGGATAACCTTCAGATGTATCATATCCGGTACCTTCAGACGTCCGGATCCATCACGCAACTCCTTCTGGATCTTTGGACGTATACCTACTCCCTGAAATAAGGGGCATTACTCAGGAAAGGGGCACAGTGCACAAACTGAGGCCAAAGCCCTTCGGATCTTTCACTCTTTGAGTACGGTCTTAACAGATATAGGGAATGACCTGTACAATTGAAACCCAGTTTGGTTATGTAAACATCTCAGAACCTTCAAGACTGTCATGTGGGCACTCAATGGGCGCTTTAGAAAGATCTCCGGTGGAGTTTGATTATGTAGTCATTCACTATATAATGTCTATTTACACGTTTGACTTTCTTTCTTTCAGACTTGCACATGTAGAGGCACTCTGATTAGCTTAGTACACTGTACAGATTCATAATGTCAAGTTCATGTTTTGTATCATTAAGTCTATGACTTGGGTTCTTTTCTTTGAAAAAAACCCATCTCAAGGAATCTCTAATTATAGCCTGAGATTCTAGGCCTGCCCGCTCATCATGATCAATCACAGGATAAAGTGCATAATTTGATTTTTTTTTCTTTGCGTATCTGAATATATTCATCACAGCAGTGAGTACAGACTCTTGTATTAAGTACCGAGAAGAATCACGGCCTGTGACTCCTTGTCATGCCCCATTTTAATGTTTGATGTTCCAGTCTTTCCTCGCCCAGTATATATCCTATTTTCATTTAAGATTCTTACCATCTCCCCTCAGTGCTCAATATACTGTTCTACCCAGATACAGATCTCATCATTCGTGGGCTCATGCGGTCGAGCCAAATTTCGCCAGATATTTCCCAGTGACTCAAATGAGATCGATGTGTTCATTGTAACACACTGCAATGTCTGGGTAAGTCAGTGCACCATGGCTTAATACACAATATGATGTACCACATGACTAAGGTATGCAAGCAAAGCCATTGCAATAGCCAACTGTACAATCCCCTGCACAAAGTTTTTGAGTGCCCTTCCTAGTGGACATGGCATCTCAAGATTGTCCCACTGGTGGCTCCAGATGGAGATGATAGGCTCTGGAACAGTGTTTGAGCAATGTCCACATAAGCATGCCCGCTATGACTAAATGATAAGGAATTCCAATCTTTTCTGATGGTTTCACTCACATCAGGGGTCCAGCATTGTTTGTGGCAATAATAACTCCATCTGTACCCCAAAGTGCATGGCTACAAGGTATGTTAGAATCATTGTGAGGTTTGCTGTATTAACCTACACCTCTCCATCATACATTCCAAAGACTAATAAGTTTTGACTTGCAGTGCGATTGAAGTTTATTGTGCGCGGTATTGTGGTAGAGAGCTCAATACTGAAGATCAGAATTAATGGTCCTTTGAAGTCAAATGACCAAACTTGAATATGTTTGTCCCATGTCCCAGTAGCAACATGTGTATCGTCCCCAGCATGGTCATAGGTAATGCACATGATCTCTTTACCTGTGCCAACTCTTCTTGACACTTTGGCAACAAATTTTTCCGTGCCTTCGCCCTGCTGTTGCCAAATACCGATGAATCCCAGTCCTGTGCCATAGCACAATGTCTCTCGTGTCACCTCTTGGCGGGTATCCAACAAGCACATGTCATGGGGTCGGCTGGGTTTCAAAGGCCTATGTTTTGACGTGGGGACAAGAGCTGAAGTCGCTGTTTGAGGTCCCAGATTCTCATGCCGTCTGAGCCTACATCCTAGTAAGTTGATGTATGGGACTGTCGCATATACAACTCACCACTGCTTGCCAACAGATTTCCATTGCTTGAGACAGCCAAGCAATTGATTGTGTTCTTGTGTCTGATGAGACGCCCTTCAAGGCAATATTCCTTGCAATTTTTTGTGGCTAGGAAAAACATGTGCTTACAATTGTAGTTCAATCTTAATTTTCTTTGAGGCCTTTAATAGTGATCATGCATGCATACAATAGATACTTGGACAACATGTTATATAATAACATCATGCTTGGCAATAACAATAGGCAATATGTGATGACATCTCCCTAGTATCTCCCTAGTAACTTTGTCCTTTAGCAGGAATTTGTTTCCAAATTGGGTCCTTTCCAACTTGTGTAACTACGGCCGATATATGGTTGATCTATGGTTGATCAGTCTGTCATGCATCATACCTCTGCACCTGTCCCTGCGTTCTACCAGGCAGATGGCCCTCCAGAATCACTTCCATTATTGACATCTCACATGGAGATATGTTCTATCCAAAGAACATTGAACAAATGGCAATCAGGAGGATCTCTTCCCTGAAGCAAACAAGAAGTGTAGCTGCATATGCTTCCATCTTTAGAACCATCTTAGCTGACACTGGCATCAAAGAAGAAAACACCATGATCATGTTCTTTAGGAACAGACTTAAGCATGAGATCGTCTCCACTATTCTAGCCTTTGAAACGCTCCCCACCACCTGCGATGGATGGCTCGATAAAGCCCTTGACGTAGAAGTGCATAAGAGCTTGTTAGCTCCGCCTTCCTTTACCAAGGCAAAAGACCCCTATGCTATGGATATAGATAGGGCAGAACTAGACGATGAAGACAAAGGTGAGAAGCAGGTTAAGAAGACTTATCTAACTCTGCAAGAGCAGGAGCATAAATGCAAAGGTGGCCTCTGCTTCAAATGCAGCAAGAAGGGGCTCGCCAAAGATTGCCCTAACCATCCTACGGTTACGACCAACACTAGAAAGGTAGTCAATGAATCATCTGATGACGACTACAAAGAATTCCTTGAATGGAAAGTGTTCAAAGCATGCCAAATAAAGAAGGCACCCAAGAAGGAGGAAAGTAGTGATGAAGAGGATTTTGCTTAGTGGATCCTGCCATGGTGTCAGAAACTCCCAGAATTGGACTTTTAGTACAATCTATTGGTGATGCTAATTCTATTCACATTCCACTTACCATTAGATCCACTAAGACCAACAAAACCACTGTAGCCGCCGCACTCATTGATTGTGGCGCAGAAGGAGAGTTTATCAATGAAAAGTTCATACTCGAAACTCTATTCATACTCATAAACTTGAAACTCCGATACCAGGATGAAACGTAGACGGCATGTTAAACAAAGCCAGAAGAATCTCACGGTATTGTGATCTTTCCTTTTTAATCAAAGAAATTCCCATGAGGAAGCGTTTCTTTGTAACCTCTCTGGGAGGAGAAGATGCTATCCTAGGAATGACTTGGCTAAAGAAAGAAAACTCAGATATCAATTGGACAACTCAAGAAGTCCGACTAAGGGAGCGTACCCTAAAGAAAGCAACCCTAGAAGAAGTAGAAGAAGATGAGGAAGTATTCTTTGACGCATCTGAAGAACTAGAAGATGAATGGGACCCTGCTGACAAAATTCTCCCACGACTTTTAGATCCAATTGATGATGACGATGATGATGACTTCTATACCACAATCCATAAAACTGACAACATTTCACAGACCCTTGCCCAAGATGCCGCTAAACCTAAGAAGATGTTTGAAGAACTCATTCCCAAAGAGTTCCAACAATATAAAGACATATTCGGTGATGTAGCTAATGGCACTCTTCCCCCAGAATGAAAATATGACCACAAGATCAACTTTAAAGAATTGTTTGAACCATGGAAATGCAAAATTTATCTGCTTAATGCCAAAGAAGAACAGGCAATGAATGACCTTGTAAACAAACACCTTGCTAAGGGTACCATCATTCCTTCTGAATCTCTGCAATCATCTCCATTCTTCTTCGTCGGCAAGAAGGACAGATCTCTCTGACCCTGCCAAGATTATTGTTATCTCAATGAACACGGTAAAAAAATAACTACCTGCTACCGCTAATCTCAGATCTTATAGATAAACTCAAAGATGCTAAAGTATTCACCAAAATGGACATTAGATGGGGATACAATAACATATGTATGAGAAAATCAGATCAATGGAAGGCAGCCTTTGCTACTTCCCAAGGACTTTTTGAAACCACCGTCATGTTCTTCGGAATGTGTAATTCACCCGCCACCTTCCAGTCTATGATGAATGACTTGTTCGGAGACATGATCCAAGAAGGATGGATCATTATCTACATGGACAATGTACTAATTTTCTCTAGAGACATCAAGATGCATCAAGAACGAACTTATAAAGTACTTCAACGATTACGAAATAATCTCCTCCACCTCAAACCCAAAAAATGCACCTTCAACATAACCGATATTGAATACCTCGGAATGATCATTAAACCCAGCTCTATCGCAATGGACCCTGCAAAACTCAAAGGTATATCCCAATGGAAAATTCCCATGAAAGTAAAGGAAGTTCGATCATTCCTTGGATTTGCTAACTTCTACCAACAATTTATTGCTGATTACTCATCCATTGCATGACCCTTAATAGATCTAACCAAGAAAGACACTGAATTCTCATGGACCCCTGAAGGTGAGGAAGCTTTCAATAAGCTGAAGCGTATTTTCACCTTGTCACCCATTCTCCAAATACCTGATAAGAACTCACCCTTTGCTATCGCCACTGCTTCTCTTTATGCCACAGGTGCTGTACTCTTACAGAAAGATGATAACAGAAATTGGCTCCCTTGCTCTTTCCTTTCTCAATCTTTTAACCCCGCTGAATGTAACTATCAGATTTATGATAGAGAACTCCTTGCTATCGTCAGAGCCTTAAAAGCCTGGTGACATTATCTCCTTGGTTCCCCTTTCCCTGTCCAAGACCTCAACAGATGCCAAGCTTGATGGCAAACCTTCCTGTCCCAATTCAAACTCCTTATCCAACACGTACCAGGAAAAGAACTTATCATCCCAGATCTCTTATCTCGTAGAACAGATCACCTTCCAGACGACAACATCGAAAAAGATAATACTAGTATTCAACTCCTTCCTGACTCTATATTCATTAACACTATCGATACCTCTTTTATGGACAGATTATGTATCTCATATGCGGTTGATCCCATAGTACATACAGTGCTACAAGTGCTAACAGACTCCTCTATTCCACCTCCACTCCAATCTGCTCTTTCTGACTGGAAATTGAGTGACGGAATTCTCACATACAAGAATCTTACTTATGTACCACCAGGCGACTTACACCGCGAACTCACCTCCCTTCATCACGATTCCCCTACCACAGGACATCCTGGACGATACAATGTTAGTTGTGTGACTTTGCACTTAATTAGTTCAAGGACTTTCAGGACTTTCAGTACACTTTCAAGACATTGAGGACACTTTAAGGACATTACTACCATGATAGGCATTGTTTACATTTATATAGATACTTAATATGCCTTGTGCATTGACTCTGAACTCTCAGCTTGACTTCAAATATACAAAACCCAGGAATTACTCTCTTGTGACTACTGGTGGCCAGGTCTGGCTACCTTTGTCAAGAACTTCGTAGACAGCTGTTGCATCTGCCAACAGAATAAAGTAAACATGCACCTGTCTTCTCCACCACTCTTTCCCATACCTGCTCCCTTATCCAATCGACCCTTCGCCCATTGCTCAGTTTATCTTATCACCAACTTACCCCTTTCTGATGGCTTTGACAGTATTATGGTTGTGGTCGACCATGGCATTTTGAAGGGGGTAGTTTTCACACCTTGCCTCAAAACAATAGACACTGAAGGCATCACCAATATCTTCTTTTCCAAAGTTTTCTCTAGATACGGACTTTACAATAAGATTATCTCTGACCACAGACCCCAATTTGCTTCTTGATTCCAGATTGAACTTGGAAAACTCCTTGGATATAGGAATTCCCTTTCCACTGCTTTCCATTTCCAAAGTGACGGAGAAACTGAACGAGTCAATCAAGAGCTCAAAGTTTATCTTCAGATCTTTTACGCTAATGACCAAACTGGTTGGGCTGCGATGCTTCCCCTTGCTGAATTTGTCCACAAGTCTCATCATCATTCTGCACACGGTACTTCCCCATTTTACCTCATGATGGGTTATCACCCAAAACACCTTCCCAATTCACATCCCAAGTCCGACATTCCTAACATCGAACAATGCCTCGTTATTCTAAATAAAGCATGCTATGAAGTGCTAGCCACCCATGAACTCTCTCATAACACTATGAGTCAATGAATCACATCTAAATTTGTACCATTCACTAAAGGCGACAAGGTCTGGCTTGAAGCCAAGAACCTTCATCTCGGATACCCTAATCGGAAGCTTGCACGAAAACGCGAAGGACCATTCACTATTATTGACGTTCTGTCACCCATCACTTATAAACTTGCTCTGCCTGCACAATGGCGTATTCACCCTGTTTTCCACACCGCACTACTCTCACCCTATAAAGAAAATGATATTCATGGACCCAATTATGTCAAACCACCTCCTGATATCATCGACAGTGAAGAAGAACATGAGATCGAAGCCATCATTGGTCATTGTGGCTCTTTATCTCGATGACAATTCTATGTCAAATGGAAGGGATTCCCAAGTTCTGAGAACGAATGGATGAAAGAGAATGAACTTGGTAATGCTCACGACATTCTTACTTTTTACAAATGCACACAATGATTATAATATTATGTAATCAGGGATTACAACTGTTAAAACAGGGGTAATGTTACAGTTCTATTTTTACTCCTTCTATCATGTTCCATAACATTCTATCATATGATTCTTATATCTTTTTCTCATTGGTTCTTCATTATTTAATCTCAGCTCCAATATTCTATCTTCACTTCAATTACCTTATATATTCAGATACCATCTTGAGTTCCTATTTCTTTAAGTTGACCTACACAGACGATGTCTCGTCGAGTGAATTGGGTTTGTCAACCATCATGGCAGATCCCATCCACACCTAGGAAGGTTATTTCGGAAGGGTCATTAAGTGAGTATTCGATGACGAGCCATCATCTACACTTACTGCATCCTGTTCTAGGCAATCATCATACTCCTTGAAATATATAGCAAGCCCTCTTGTCAGAGACGCTGTGACTGGTATGATATCTGTTTTTCTTGAACTGATGTTTCGTGAGGGTCGAATGTAGGGATTGAAGTGTTTGCAATGGACTGCAGTGGTTTTGCTGCGAGGTGATGTTGATGTGTATGGCATGAGTGAGTTGTGTGATCCAGTTTTGGTGTAATGTAACTTTTAAAAGGCCTTGACAGTCATTTGGGCCATCTCATTTGGGCATGCCGTTTCGATTGTATTTCACACTCGCTTCCGTATGAAGATCACTGGTCACTGGTCACTGGTTATTCCCTCTCCAATGATTAAACCTCTGGGGTATCCCCTCTAACGTTGGTGAAATTTTTCTGTTTATCCCTCTGTAATTACATTAACCTATGTATAGATCGAACAATATGTTCTCCCCTTCCAGGACAAAACAATAAGCCTCTTCAGAGCAATTTAAAGCAGGTTTTTTGCCAACCGGAACTTTCCAACCTCCCCAAAGGACCTGTTTCACATCCATGTAGATTTGCTCAACTTTGATGTATTGTCCACCTGGATACAGATGGATAACTTCTGCCCGCCGCATATGATGCTGTGTTGGTTGGATTCTGAATTGCGGGCCCCACAGCTATCTGCATTTTTGCACTTCCTTCAATCCGTCCCTCACAAATCCATACAATACATCACACTTTTCTGGAATTTCGACATTCTTGCTTTGCCAATTTTCCCTCAGATAATTAGATTCCTCGAGAACATCCATGCTTCCGGCTGCAAAGAACTGACATGCATGGGATTTTGCCTTTTTGTTGGCCCATCAGCTGTCGCTAGACTTACCTGAATTCAGGAGCATGGAGGTGCCAATCACCTCAAAGCCTTTGAGGCATCCTCAGGGATATTGTTTTGGTCATATACCGTACATTCAGGTCTAGATCAAATCCAATCATGGACATCCAGACACCCAACCTACACATATCTGATCCACCCATCCAATCCAGTTCACATATCCGGTCCACCCATCCACTCCAATCCATATCCATCCGTGTCCATATCCGATCCATGTCCATATCCGATCCGAGTTCATATCCAAACTATTCCTGCGCACCTGCACATTACCCCTTTTAGAATATACCTGTGTCTCCAGCTTCTGGGTATCTCTGTGCTTCCGGTTCTCGGTGATCTCTGCCTCCGTCTTGATAAGTATTTTGTACGAGCTTCATCTCCGAGTTCATAGCCTTATGTCCCGCTGTACTTACTAATGTGTTTCCATATGCTTCAGACATAGCCTCAGACTATCCGTACTTACCCTCCGGCATGCTCCTACAGTATATAAACTTGTAGTACAACTCCTGCAGACCTTAGTCTGATTCATTGTTCCTACTTCTGTATATTCCTTTGATTACTCTGTATCCTGTTATCATGTCTATATAACTCCATCTCCATTCTTGCACTTGGGCTCCGGCCCTTGTAAGCTTCCGACTCAGGCCTATGGGATCACTCCCTAGGCCGGAGCTTTGATCCTATGTCCTATAATCTTTTCAGACTTCGTCCATCTCCGTCTATCATCTGTTTCACCTCCGACTCTACCGTTGGTAGTCTTATACTGTCTGTTTCTATTCCGGACCTTGTCCGGAGTAGTCTATACTATCTCTACACCATATCCGGACCTACTCCTCTCTAGTAGCCAACACTTCCTCTAAGATCCACAGAGCTATGCTCCTCCGATCATCTGCTCCTCCGCTCCTCCGCTCCTTCGGACCCCTAGTCCTCTGGATCCATCCTATCCTATCCTCTGACATCTATGAATCATCTTTCCCTCCGGAGCTCTGCTCCTATCCTGCCCTGGACTTTGTCCAGCGGACCATCCTTCATCTGTTCGACTTGGAACTTGTTCCAGTAGTGTTACCATTACTCCCTACCTTCCGGAAATAGTTCTGGCACATTCCCGCGCTCATCCGGAAGTCCATCGGAGCTCTGTCGAGCTATCCTGCCTTAGAGTTCATCCAGACCCTCCATCCGGACTCCACCAGAACTCTCCCTTGGACTTCATCCGAAATTAAGGGCACATACTCAGGTAAGGGGCACAGCGTACGAGCTGAGGCCAAGCCCCTTTGACTTACAACCCTCTGGTACAACCCCATGTAAGACCAGGACTTCTTACTAATCTCCAGTTTTGCATGGTTGTAACAGTTTTCCCCAGAGCTCCTTCCTTTCACGATCCAGACTATCCATTCTTCTCATTTGGAGAAGCTTCAACTTAGTCACATCAAACTCCTGTGGTACTTGGCCATCCCAATGCTCATCGAACTCCGGGTTGATGCTGATTGCATGCCATTCACGCTCATTTGTTTTCTTGCCCACCACCCTGCTATCAATAACCTAAGTGTTGTTCAGCAACCTGGTAGTTTCTGGAGGACCAATTGAATCACTACTTATCTGACATTATCTATATCTATGCTAGATGGACCTTTGTCTCACGTCCTCCCAGTCCTTCTGAGTCTCCATAAACCACCCACCCTCACCTGCCTTGCACTTTCATTACAAGCTGCAGGGCAGGAGTGGGACAAAGTAAGGGCAAGGGCTTGGTATAACTCAAGGTAATAGCAGTCTTCGCCAATTTTCAGCGACAGAAGGCTAGGGAATAATGGCGGGGAGCCTGGTGCACCTGGGAGGCAAAAGGAGCGAAAATGCGGACTATGTTGTCCAAAGACAATGAACTTCCAACAATCTTTCAACACAGTAACCTAAAGCTCAAAACAACTCTCTCCAATTGGTTCCTAAGGCCTTTGAAGGGTGGGGGAACCAGATAGGAGTGGTTTAGGGCGAGTGGGAGGTCGTTAGTGCTGGTGGTAGATTGGGCTGCTAAAGTGCAGGGCTCATAACCTATTTGAAGTCAAGCTAAGAGTTCAGAGTCAATGCACAAGGCATATAAGACTATGAACTCTGACTATGGATGAGTTTATGTAAATAAATGTAAACAATACCTATCATAGTCATGTCCTTAAAGTGTCCCAAAAGTGCGGTCATTGAAGTGTCCTCAAAGTCCTGAAAGTCCTTGAACTACTTAAGTGCGAAGTCACACAACTAACATTTCTTTGGCAAAGTAACCAATGTATAGGAAGGCTTGCCTGATGGTGCGACCCTACTTGGTGTGGTTCTCTCCTCAGATAAGACTAAGGTCAGCAACTTTGCTGGCAACTGCTATGCCCATCCGCTCCTCATCACTCTTGCCAACATTGACCCTAATGTATATGTTAAAGGATCCCTTCAGGCATATAGCCCTCTTGCTCTACTTCCAGTGGCAAAGTTTATCCATCAGGTCAAATGCATGCATAATGTTCTAGTGGACTGGTTGCTTCATCAATGCATTGACATTGTGATTGAGCCCTTAAAACAAGCTGCACGCCTGGGCATCATGATGAGTGATCCAGCAGGGTTGAGCAGATATTGTTTCATGCCCCTGTTGAGCAGATATTGTTTCCATGAATGCATTGCCTGTCACTATGGCTTTATGTGCCAACTTTGGAGACCCAGACCGCCACCCTCTTCATAAAGGCTTGTCCATGCTTGCCAATATTTGAAAAGTTCTCACATCTGTCTCCCCATCCACAATTGTGGCATTCTTCAAGGCATGTAAGCAATATCATCTAAATGGCGTTCAACAGCCTTTCTGGGCAGGTTGGGTCACTGCAGATCCTTCTTCTTTCCTGATGCCAGATCACTTCATGATTTTCACAAAATGTTCTTTGACCATGACTGTGCCTGGTGCATTGACGTAGTCAGTGCCAAAGAGATTGACTTTTGTTTTTCATTACTTCAGATGTGCACTGGGTATTGTACTTTCAAAGAAGGTATCATTGCACGAAGCCATGGGATCCCTAATAGGATCTGGTCTTGTCAGCCAAGTTTGGTGATGTTAAACTTGCCGAGCATGGTGCATTTATTGATCTTGACCATTAATAGACAGTAATGTGTGATTGGTCCTCCTTTGATATAAGTACCGTCAGCGGTTGTGACTTTGAAAGGTTTGTCAAGCTTCTTTCGAGTGATTTTGTGGAGTTTCACAAATTCTTCAGAAATGAAGGATCCGGCTGCTCCGGAATTGATGACAGCAGTAGTGTCGACAGTTTTTAGACGAGTTTGCGAGTGCAAGGTAATGGGAACACGAAGTTCTTTTCTTTGTCCTACAGCACATACAAGTCTTAGTAATACATTGGGAGAAACATACATTGATGTCTTGTCTCTCCATTCTATAAATCCTGAGTCAACCTGCGTACAGTTTCATTATCGTCTTCATCAGGAAGTTCCTTGATTTCGGCCTGTTGGACCAGGGTTTTCTTCTTCCTTTCAGGACAACTGCTGAAGCGATGTCCAGACTTTCTGCATCCAAAGCATAGTCCTTTCTTCATACATTCAGATCGTTCTTGATCAGAGATGCAATCTATGACCATTGCATTAGGGTCGCGGCTAGGAGTGTAATGGGCATTTCCATAGTTCTTCTTCTTCTGTTGTGGGTTGTGGCGTGTCCTAAGTGCATTAATACATTGGTGAGAGTTATCTATGTTAATGCATTGTGTGACCACATTGCAATAAACATCAGGAACATCTCCTGGTGCGAACAGTGTTGTATCAGTCATGAATGAGGTGATTATTTGAAGTCAAGCTGAGAGTTCAGAGTCAATGCACACATATATTAAGTATCTATATAAATTTATCATACCTGAGAGTTCAGAGTCAATGCACAAGGCATATAAGACTATGAACTCTGACTATGGACGAGTTTATGGAAATAAATATAAACAATGCCTATCATGTTTCTACTCATTGCAGCAGTCTCAGCAGGCAAGGAAATCTGCTGCTCATAAATTGATGCAACATTAGACTATGTATGTACTGTAATATACAAGAATTTGATTTCCTCTGCCAGATTGTTAGGAATAATCTGTACAGGAAACATGCCTCCTTCTATTTCAACTTGAGAAAATTTGTCACCTGATGACAGGTCTCAACCAATTGATTTCATAAATGATTGTAACAATCCAGTGAACTGTCTCCCTCATTCCTTTCATCAAACTAGATTCCCTCAAACAGCTCATGAGCTGCTGGTAGGGAGAGCTTGACATATGTCACTTCAGATTCTGCTCCTCTCATTAATGTGTGTAGTCTACTTTTCAACATGTCCTTCCTCTCCATGTGCTCGACTACTCACATTTGCAGTGCTCCACATAGTTGATTGGTTTCATAGTAACAATATCATATATGCACAGGTATGCGAGGTCGCAACATTCTAAGCATTGCATAGATATGACCTCTAAATGGCATCAAATACAGGCACTCTCATGGCACACCTGCCCCCAGATAGTTTGATGGACTAAGCAAGCTCTCCCCTATCGTCAGACCAAGGGATGAGATGTGTGTTGCTGCATATCTCATTCCCTTTCTCCAATTTAACTCATTTGTTGCCCATCCATTTCAACATTTACATTTATAACTATTGCAATCAGCATTGATTCCATAAAACAGCTCCCAAGCTGCTCATAGAGACTGAAATACCACTAGACTTTACTCCCCCACCAATGCACATCAGGGTCTACCTTGACTACATCCATCTCAGCTTCCTACCTGACTGCTCGACTAACTGAATATGTGGCACTCCAGATCCTGAAAGATTTCTTGGGTAACTTTCACCGCAAAAGCAACAGAACAGGAAACACATGGTGCTGTTGTCTATATGCATGTACTATACATCTGATCTCAGATCCAATCAGATCCAATCAATCCTGCTTCTGTCTGGTCCTCGGGGTAAGTTGAGAACAATTCAGTGGAAGATGGATCAGGTGCATAAGTGATCTTATCAGTCTGCAGTGCCCCTCAGATAGTGCAGTAGGTGCTTGACAGCTTGCCAGTGAGCTATGCCTGGATTAGAGTTGAATCTGGCAAGACAGCCAACAGTGTAGGCAATGTCTGGACGAGTTGTGGTGGCTAAGTACATTAGAGCGCCAACTGCAGCAAGATAAGGGACATCCTTCATGAACTGGACTTCAGCTGGTGTCTGGGGACATTGAGAGCGGCTGAATCGAAGATTGGGCTGCATAGGAGTGGATATGGGTTTGCAATCAGCCATGCCAAAGCGTTCTAGGATATCTAGACAGTATTGTTGTTGGGATATGGTAATGGAGTGCTTAGAGCGTTCTCTGTCAATCTTAATCCCTAGAAGCTGAGTGGTGGGGCCTAGATCACAAAGTTTGAAGTGCTGGGAGAGTTCCCTGATGGTCTGGTCAATGGCAGAGGCTGATTTCGAAGCAAAGGTCATGTCATCCACAAGGACTGGTAGAATGATCCTGACAGGAGAACGTGTGGGAAGGACTTTGCTAGCTCACGTGGCTTTCGCGTAGGGCCATGTGGTTTTCGCTAAAGGCCGTGTTTTTTCACTTAGCTCGCTAGACAATTCCATACAGAAAACTTGCATGATTGCGCGAAAAAAACATGCAATTTCAGAATTTCGACAGCTAAAATTCTACAGAGTCCAAACATCCGAAACACCTGCCAAACGTGATATAGTGGACAGTAATCCACATGCCTCTGTAAAAGTCAGTTTAAGATGCAGCTATAGAAAAAAACTTACCTTCAGTTGGAATGGTGACATGCACCGTGGATGCCCTGTGGTGCTTTGCCGCTGCACTTGTGTTTAGTGCAGTGGCAGCACACGCACACCCCCAGCTGCTCATGGCTGCTGTTGTAGCCTTGGCGGCAGATCAGCTGCCGCTGAACACAGGCGCCACAGCCAGGCAACCTGACTGGTGAGGTGGAGTCAGCATGGGAGTCCTCTTGAAGACCACTGGCTGGACTGGCAGCCTTGCCACTACTCTTTGGGGCAAACTGTACAAAATTAGATGGCAATAACAATGCATAAAAAAGACTGACTGGGATCTCAACATATGGCGTCCCCATCTTTGGCGCTGGACCAACACTCATTGGCTCCTCATCCAGCTCATCAATCTCCACATGGTTGGGTTGTGTCTTAGAGACAGAGTTGGGAACACATTCCCTTGTCCTCTTGAGGACACCTTTGATAGGCTGGTGGGAGGTCAGAAAACGTGAAGAAAAGAAACAAGAAAAGCACCTTTGCTGGTGCCAGCGCTGGCTCAGGCACTGCCACTGCTGCATTGTCCAATTCCATGTCATCATCACTGGAGATGATGGCCTTGGATTTGGATTTGGCGCGTTGGCACTTGGGCTGTGGAGCAGCGCTTCAGCTCCTTGTGCTCATGGCATGGGGTCGTGCACACTTGCCACGCTCCAGTTGGCAGCCACAGTCATCAGAAGTGTCCTCTACTGGGACAGCCTTCTCCTTACCCTTGCCTTTGGAAGGTCCTGCAGAGGGTTGGCCATACCCAAAGGTTAGCGGGTACAGAGGGCTGGCCTTGCTGTGGGGATCTTCTGGATGAATATTAGTCCAGACTGGTGTGCTCACTACCTTGCAAAAGGAGGAGTCCAGGTGCTCATGTAACTCTGCCGCCGCAGAGAGCACCATGGGCAGCACAGATGTGGCTTGCAGGGTGTAAACCGAGAATACACAACTCTATATTTATGTCAGCACATTCATTTGGCAGTGTGATATACCTATTTGCTGGCCATTTATTTATTACAACAGACATACAAGGAGTGGTTGTACAACCAATGTTGCTGAAAAGCCCCAAAGCCTCTCATCAAATATGGCAAGAAATGGACAGCTCACCATGTTTTACTTAAGCATAACAAGGCCCGTATTTGAGAGGAGGCTGGAGAGATGCCTGGGAGTGAGGCTATGATTGTCAAGTAGCCAGAGGTTACTAAGACTGTCCTGGCTGGTCTGTCAGCTGAGGAGAAGGAAGAGGCAACAGTTCTTGCAGATAAGTGGAACAATGAAGCTGCTCCTCCCAAAGTCCAGGCCAATGTCACTGAAACCAAAGGTGCTGATATGATTGAGCATTTCTCCACTGAAATGTTCAAACAGGCTGGCATAAGGGTCTTTGTGATGTCAGCATAGCAGGACAGCAGAGGCAAACTGATGTTAGGAGTGTGAGTGTCGTCCAAGTTGGATTCTTGTTGATCAAAGGTCTAATATCTGATCACAGACATGACCACAACGATCAATTTGGCAGCACTGAAAGCTTCATGAAGACAAGGAATGGGGACGAGATATTCATGCCGGAATAGTGGCAATATGCTGGGGAACAATTCAGTGAGATGCCCAGCTTCTGGTCCTCATTGATGTCCTGACAATTAGCAATGATCAGATGTCCAGGATGATGAAGTTCCACAGGTCATCACCTCCAAGAAACAAATGCTGCGTCAGCTCCTTGACCTGAAGGAAGACAATGATGGGTTGCCTATGCTCCCTGAAACCATGGGTTTGAAGCGCGGCAAACAGCAGCATGTCATTCAGTCATTCTTGACCAGGCATTACAGTAGGTGGATGTCCCATTCCTAACATTGACAGGACTGAAGGTTTCACAGGGATGTGTATGGGAACAGAGAAAGTCAAGGCAGCAGTGCCCTGGGGTGACTTAATCAAGATTTCCTAGATGGCACTACTGGCCGGTGGACGTATAGGTAGTGGAACCGTCCAAGATGGACAAAGCCAGTGCTACTGCTCTGTTGGATTTCTGGTATGATCAGCAGAAAAGGAAGCTTTGTCCCACCTTCTGTTTCAAAGCTTGGAAAGATACTGACAGTGATATGAAGCCGCTGGCCAAGGCATATGAGAAAGTCATCCACCGGTCGACCAGCTGCCATAACAAGGCCCATAATGCCCCCAAGGCCACACAAGCCTCAAGACATCTACAGGATAATGAGGAAGGCTTAGATGAGAGGGAGGAGTATCAGTCCTCTGATGATCATGGGGAAGAAGCAGCAATATCCAACCATCACCTGGAGCCGCCGGCGATATCTCATCAGAAAGTCATCTGCTGGATGAGTCACCACAACAAGGCCCATGCTGTCCTTAGTGAGGAAAGCTTGGATGAAAGGAAGGACCTTCAGTCCCCCACTGATGATGGAGAGCAAGCATCAATGTCCAACAATGCCAAGGAACAACCACTGCCAGCAATGGTATGTGCTTGCCAAAATCAATGATGGAATGCTGACCTGCTGCTGCCTTGTTACTGGTCAGATAATACATTCTGTTAGTTGTGTGACTTTGCACTTAATTAGTTCAAGGACTTTCAGGACTTTCAGTACACTTTCGAGACATTGAGGACACTTCAATGACCGCACTTTTGGGACACTTGAAGGACATTACCATGATAGGCATTGTTTATATTTATTTACAAAAACTCGTCCATAGTCAGAGTTCATAGTCTTTTATGCCTTGTGCATTGACTCTGAACTCTCAGGTATGATACATTTATATAGATACTTAATATATGTGTGCATTGACTCTGAACTCTCAGCTTGACTTCAAATACATCCTTTACAGCATTCCAGTTTGGATGTAAGCCTCCCTCGCCCATTGTGGAGTGGCAACCAGAGCTCATTCGAGCACTGCATCCTTTGCCGTCTGTTGCCTTGCCGCCTGCTATCGCAGATGCGGCACCAGGACCATCCATCCCTCATCCATTGCCACACACCTTCGGGCATGTGGAACGGCCCAAACTGAAATATTTGGTCGGTGACACCAAGCGTTCAGCCATAGATATTGTGAAGCGCCTTGGCAGTGAAGAATGTAAGTGTGTTTTATTGACACAGCATGGTGCATGCTAACATCTGTTAGTTGATCATCTGGCACAGATGATGGTCAGTGGTGCCTTGGGCCCAGGAGATGATGTCAGGGATCCCAAGCTGGATGAAGTGTTGGAGAGTAATCAGATGATGCTCATGTAGCACTAAAGTTTTACTCCAATTGATTGGAAGCTTAATGAATTTATCATACATGTGTTCTGATACTATATGTAGTTGACTACTGGTATCAATTACTGCTTTGAGACAGTTCCCATGAATTTTGATTGGTAATTCTATTAAGGCCCCTTTTGATGGGCGTCCAGAACTTCCCATGATGTTAAATCCTTCTGCTGCATTCTCATTCCCTTTGTTCAGGTCAAATACTAGGTGAGTTTCTTTTCTAGTCATTGTCTTGGGTCTGATTGACTCGGCTAACAGCCTGACAACTCCTTAGATACTCCCATGATCTCTCCTGCAGTAAGTTCAACAGGTACATTTAATATTCAAGCTTAGTACTAATTTAGCATTGATTCCATCAGCTAATTCTGATCTTTGGATACCTGATCAGGTATCAATCATCTGATCCGCCTGCTTCTGAGGCATTTCCTTCCCCTTTGGTACGTTCTTTTGATTCTTTTTGTCCTGCTTTTGTCCTTGCTCCCTGTTAAGATTGTACTCAAGGAAGGGTTAGACTGGAAGGGCTTGTCATATACCGTACATTCAGGTCCGATCCATGGACATCCGGACACCCAATCCATACATCCTAGTCCACCCATCCAATCCAGCTCACATATCCAATCCACCCATCCACTCCAATCCATATCAATCCATATCCGACTCAGTCCATCCATCCGATCTAATCCACCCATCCGATCTGTGTCCTGTTAGTTGTGTGACTTTGCACTTAATTAGTTCAAGGACTTTCAGGACTTTTAGTACACTTTCGAGACATTGAGGACACTTCAATGACTGCACTTTTGGGACACTTTAAGGACATTACCATGATAGGCATTGTTTACATTTATTTACATAAACTCGTCCATAGTCAGAGTTTATAGTCTTATATGCCTTGTGCATTGACTCTGAACTCTCAGGTATGATACATTTATATAGATACTTAATATGCCTTGTGCATTGACTCTGAACTCTCAGCTTGACTTCAAATATGTCCATATCTGAAACTATTCCCGCGCACCGGCGCATTACTCCTTTTAGGTTAATACCTATGTCCGGCTTTCGGTTATCTCTGCACCTCTGGCTTTCAGTTATCTTGACTTCCATCTTGATAAGATATTTCGTACAAGTCTTATTTCCGAGTTCATAGCCTTGTGTTCTGCAATGCCTCAAACATAGCCTCAGACTATCCTTACTTGCCTTCTGGCATGCTACCTACAGTATATAAACTTGTAGTACAACTCCTGCAGACCTCAATCTGATCATTGCTTTCCTACTTCTATATATTCCTTTGACTTCTGTGTCTTGTTTCCATGTCTATATAAATCCATTTCCGTTCTTGCACTTGGGCTCCAGCCCTTGTAAGCTTCTGACTCAGACCTATGGGATCATTCCCTAGGCCGGAGCCTTGATCCTTTGTCCTATATCCTTTTCGGACTTCGTCCGTTTCCTGTCTCTCATCTGATTCACCTCTGACTCTACCTGTGGTAGTCTTATCCTGTCTGTTTCTATTCCAGACCTTGTCCAGAGTAGTCTATACTACCTCTACACCATATCCGGACTTACTCCTCTCTTGTAGTCAACACATCCCCCAAGATCCATAGAGCTATGCTCGTCCGATCATCTGCCCCTCCACTCTTCCGCTCCTCTGAGCTCCGGACCTTCGGACCTCTGGACCTCCGGATCTATCCTACCCTATCCTCCGACATCTATGGATCATCTTTCCCTCTGGAGCTTTGCTCCTATCCTGCCCTAGACTTTGTCCAGGAGTCTATCCTTCATCCATTCTACTTGGAACTTGTTCCAGTAGTCTTACCATTACTCCCTACCATCCGGAAATAGTTCAGGCACGTTCCCGCGCTCATCCGGAAGTCCTTCAGAGCTCTATCGAGCTATCCTGTCCTACAGAGTTCATCCGGACTCCATCTGGACTTCACTATAACTCCTCCTTGGACTCCATCCAAAATTAAGGGCACATACACAGGGCTTGGCCTCGGCTCGTGTGCTGTGCCCCTTTGCCAAGTATGGTGCCCTTAATTTCTATAGGGTCATGCATGTCCGGATGTAGGGACATGAAGTCCGGCAGACTTCTGGACATCGAGATAGGACAGACTAAAGGCTACCATGGACAAAGTCTGGAGTAGAAACAGACAGTATAGAGACTACCCGAAGGTAGAGCTGGAGGTATGACCAGGGATGGAGATCCAAGGTCCAGAGATGGACAAGAGACTAGGTCCAAGTCTGGAAGAGGTTCAGAGGTAAACTAAGTCCAGAGGGACGAGTAGAAACTAAGTTGATATTCAAACTGAAGTACTACAGAGATTTACAGGTGGTTTATATACTATAGGTAGTTACAGAAAGATCAGTCAGCGCAGTAGGAGGCTATGTACAAACCATATGCAAAGTCTAATGGAACATAAGTAAATGAAACTTGAAGATGAAGTGAAGTAACAGATCAGCAAGCAGACAGAATATAAATATAGCTCGAGAGCTGGACTTGTGAATGTACAAATGGAGTTATTACAAATGGAGATAGATCAGGAGATAGAGAGGAGCATAGGTCTGGACATCCAGATATTGAAGGGAGGAAGTGCAGGATGTGCAGGTCTGGACATCCAGACTTCTGAGAAGTCAGATTGGAGATCATGTCCAGATATGTATTGTGACACTCCCTGATCTTTACTCTTTCTGTAGGTTCATTGTCCATGACATTGACATTGTCTGTCATATACCATACTTCTAATCCCAGATCTGACTATATCCAATCAGATCCGATCGATTCTATTTCTGTCTGGTCCACAGATCCTGTCCGGATCACCCATCTGAATGTGCCCACTTCTTGCACCTTAACTCCCTTGTGTATATCTGTGTCTATCTCCTTTCGTCATTCCTCCTGTTTCTGGTATTCCGGCTGTGTATATTTCCGTCCTGTGTCACTGATCTGTTATGTGTGTTCATTTCCGATTCATGCTTACTAATGGGCAGGACAATGTTAAGATCGTACTCAAAGGGAGATCCGAAGGGCTTTGGCCTCAGTTCGTGCACTGGGCCCCTTTCCCGAGTAATGCCCCTTATTTCAGGGAGAAGGTATACGTCCGAAGATCCGGAAGGAGTTGCGTGATGGATCCAGACGTCCGAAGGTATTGGATATGATACATCCGAAGGTTATCCGGAACGTAGGAATAGAATGAGGATTAAGACTAGCTTCGCAATGAGTTCCTAACTAGAAACTGACAGAGATAGACTATCTGAAGATAGAGTCAGAGATATAGACTAAAGGAATCAATCCCAAGTCTTGGAAGATGACTTAGAGCAGAAAGTGACTCAAGTCCAGAGGAAGCAGAATGAGCAGAATCTAAGATGATATTCAAACTAAGGTTCTACGGAGATCTACAAGTGGTTTATATACTGTAAGTATCTAATATGGATAATCAACAAGTCTGAGACCGAGGGCTATGTACGAAGTGTAACGGAAGTCTATTAGTTAATGCACAGCGCATTATACTGTGCCTGCTCATCAGCAGCATGTATGGGTGGCACATTGTCTCATGCCTTTCCCTTCTTTGGTCTGTCCCTTCTGCCTTTTCCTTCTTGCATCTTTCCTTCCTGTTCTGGAGCTCTCATTGCTTCTAAAGGTATGTTCCTTTGCTCTTCCCTGGGGTTTCCCTGGGGTATACTTACTGATTCAGACTTTTTCTTAGGTTCTGCTATTTTAAACACTCATGCCTCAGGCACTGGTACTCTTGACTGTGTAGACTTCTCAACCGTCAGACCCTCTGGAGTTTTTGCAGGGTACTGGTCTGCCCACAGGTCCATACATCCCATCTTCTCTTAATCCATAATGCTGACACTGTTCTTTCTTTAGCTCTTCTCTCACGTTGACACGCACCGAACTGGTCTGGTGCATGGCTGACTAAACACTACTGCAGCTGACAAATAGTACCAGGACTATAATAGCTTAGTGTTCCTCTATTCAGAAATCAATCCATGATGCAGAATCAAAAGTTTCTTTTTGCTCGTAAAAGTTTGCTTATTATTTCTAATTCATTTTTCATGGGTGTGTTTATATATGTTTGGCTACAGAAACTATTTCATAAGATTCTCACAGATGTCAGGTGACCCCAGCAAAATAATTACATAGAGTTACCCTGCAGAAAAACTCATGAAACACATTATGATTCACTCATGTCACCTCTATGCATCTACAAAAAGTGCAAATTTATGCTTCAAATATTACATAATTGATATTCCTCCTAGGATAGCCACTAATAGTCACCTGATCTCAAATTTATGCATAGCCATTGATATCCCACATGACTTTTTCTCACACCCTTGAGCATATTACAAATCAACTATGACAATATTCAATAAATAGGGTAGGTCAGCACCCCTACAAAATGTGGGAAAACAGTAGCATAGCCATTCATTTTGTCTATATAATACCCACCTTTTTGTCAATAATTTCTCCCCCTCAAAAATATAACTGAGAGTGAAGTGTGACCAGCACTATCAGCACACTGTCAAGAACATTGTCAACAACAGTAAGATTGGAAGTCTACTCTGTGAGATAGCACTACCTTGAGCTCACTGTGCTCAACAACTAGCAAGACCCTGAGCTCACTGTGTCTGACAACCAGCAAGACAACAAATTTTTTTCTTTGACAAATTCATTCTAGTTTCTTTCATCATCTTTCTCTATGTTTTTCTTTCTCTGTTGTCTGTTTCCTTGCTTCTGTTTCTTGTGAATCTTTCTCTTTTCTTCTTTTTCTTTGATTACTGGTCTCTCTCTCTCTTTCAAAGTTTGCTGGTGCTAAGTGTCCTTGTGTTTCTGATATTTGTGTTGTCTCTTTAGTCCATCTAAGGCCAGAGTAGCTTAGTGGGAGAGACTTCAGAAGTTGATAGCAACACTCTATCTTGCACATCTGAGTAGCGATACTGAGTTGAGGTCTTCACTGACTGATAGACTCTAGTTATTGAAAGGGGACTTGGTATTGAAATCCAAGGACGTCCATTCCTGTTATCTGCTTAATACTCATGGTGAGTTCCTTGGCAGCAGGATCAATAGTAAGCTAGAAGATCTCTGAAGTAGTGACTAGTCTTGACCAGGGATCCTACCTGCTTGTCTGAGAAGGTGATTGTTGTAACTTCCCAGAAATTGCAGTAGCACAATTGTTGCAAAACACCTGCATTTCATTGGAGAGAGTAATTCAGCCAGTTACTTTTGTTTCTTAGTTTGTTTGACTTCTGTGTTTTTCTTTGAAGTTTAGTTGTTTTGAGAATCTTTGTTATTGTCCAAGAGTTTGCTGATCTCACAGAAGTGACTCATTTGCTGACCATAGCCTGGGGAACATAAACAGCCACCCATGTACAACCACGTTATCAGTCATTGGTATTTGTCTGAATCACTGACCGTGGAGATATTTGGTTTTATAGGTCTTTATCCATAGATCATCTATCTAAGAAGACAATGTCTCGCCCTTTTGAAGGGTAGACTCCATTGAATACTTCATGTCTGTTTTGTGTTCCCTCTTTTGGAGTCCTATAGACTGGGTAAGTCCTTATTTCTTCATCTTTGTCTTCATCATTACTCATATATCCTAATGTCCAACAGTTTTCACGCTCTTCTTCATCCTCATAGGGGTGCTCTGTTTGGCAACATAATTCTTCCATTGTCTGTCTTCCTCAAGGCTCCTTCTGTAAGTAGCTTCCCTATTACTGGACATCCTACTGACCCATGCCCTATCTCTCCACAGCCAAAGCATGCAGATGAATTAGTAGGGTAGCTATTATGACCATGCAAAACTGGGGGCTACTAAGAAGTCCTGGCTTTAAATGGGGTTGTACCAGAGGGTTAGAAAGTCAAAGGGGCTTGGCCTCAGCTCATATGCTGTGCCCCTTACCCGAGTATGTGCCCTTAATTTTAGATGAAGTCCAAGGGGGAGTTATGGTGAAGTCTGGACAGAGTCCGGATGAACTCTTAGGACAGGATAGCTTGATAGAGCTCTGAAGGACTTCCAGATGAGCATGGGAATGCGCCAGAACTATTTCCAGATGGTAGGGAGTAATGGTAAGACTACTGGAACAAGTTTCAAGTAGAATGGATGAAGGATGGACTCCTGGACAAAGTCCAGGGCAGGATAGGAGCAGAGCTCTGGAGGGAAAAATGATCCATAGATGTCGGAGGATAGGATAGGATAGATCTGGAGGACCAGAGTCTGAAGGTCTGGAGCTCGGAAGAGTGGAAGAGCTGATGATTGGAGCTTAAGTGCAAGAACGGAAACAGAGTTATATAGACATGGTAACAAGATACAGAGTAGACAGAAGAATATACAGAAGTAGGAAAGCAATGAGCAGACTGAGGTCTGCTGGAGTTGTACTACAAGTTTATATACTGTAAAGAGCATGCCAGAAGGTAAGTACAGATAGTCCAAGGCTATGTCTGAAGCATACAGAAACACATTAGTAAGTACAGCGGAACATAAGGCTATGAACTCGGAGATGAAACTTATATGAAATACTTCTCAAGATGGAAGCAGAGATCACCGAGAACCGGAAGCACAGAGATACCCAAAAGCCAGAAACACAGGTGTAGTCTCAAATGGGTAATGTGCAGGTGCATGGAATAGTTCGGATATGAACTCGGATTGGATATGGACATGTATTGGGTATGGACTTGTATCAGATATGGACACAGATCGGATATGGACATGGATCAGATGGATGGACTGGGTCGGATATGGATATGGATCAGATATGGATGGATATAGATTGGAGTGGATGGGTGCATTGGATATGTGAGCTGGATTGGATGGGTGGACTAGGATGTATGGATTGAATG
Organism: Suillus spraguei; assembly: GCA_016800925.1. Classification (NCBI taxonomy): domain Eukaryota; kingdom Fungi; phylum Basidiomycota; class Agaricomycetes; order Boletales; family Suillaceae; genus Suillus; species Suillus spraguei. The sequence goes on along the minus strand of JABCPU010000351.1, from coordinate 22,386 downwards.
TCCAGATGTCCATGGATCGGATCTGATCTGGACCTGAATGTTTGGTATATGACAGTAGCTAGTAGTAGGATTAGTGTTTCGGTTGTTAGCACCTTGGTACCTATTATTAGAAATACCTCCAATATTATTCACTCCAAAGCTTCCATTGTTCCTTGGTGTGAGTCTGGTACTAGGAAATCTAGAATCTTGTATGCCCATTTCTTGTTCTCTCTTCTTTCTTTCCAATGGGCTTTTAATAATATCCTTTACCGCTCGATTGAGAGTGATTGCTTTGTAATACAGGGTGCTATAATTAGCATCACCTATCCTCATCCTTCCGAGTTGCTGAATTAGATTCTCGACTTCCTTGTGGGAAGTTGACTTGGCACATTGCCTTTGCACTGCTTTGTGAGTCTTGACAATAGGGGTTTCATCTTCATCAGAGCTGAAATCTTCAAAGCAAGTCTTACAGACAATGGGCTTACTTGCAGGTGAATGCCTTTTGTGCTTCACTCTCTTTGAAGATCTCACTTTCTTCCAATGCTCCTCCTCTGAGTCTGTACTTGATTCTGATTCTGAGTCAGTGTCACTATTTGAATTTTCACTGTCTGAATCTTCAGTATCTGAGTATATCAAATCGGTATCAAAATTATCTTGTTGTAAGATTTTCTCTGCAGCCTGTGACACTTCTTCAAAAGGGAAAGGGGTAGTCATATCCCTCAGGGGTGTAGGTGCCATTAGTTGTGTTTCGATTTTGGTATGTAATGCCTTGGGAATTCCTTTTCAAAAATAGGTGGCATGGTCATTGCTCAAAATCTTATTTTTAGCAAGCAGCCACCCTCCTATGGCAACAAATTCTCATGTATACTTCTTCCACTCTGACAATGTTCGTATAGAGGCAGTGCAATGTTTGTTGACAAAGCTAACCAGGCTGTGAACTTTGTACCTCTTGGCATCTTTCTTTGTCTGCATCAAAGAAACTTAGGAAGTCCACCTTCAATCTAGCCCAATCATTGTTTCTATAGTGTGGCAATATTTCTATGAGTCGAGTGATATGTGATGAACAATACAGGGTAACATTCTCGCATTTCTCCTGATCAGTGACTATCTGGTACTGGGTGCATAATGTCTTATAGTGATGAAGAAATCTCTTGACTTGGTTATACTTACCCTTGAACTTCTCAGGGGCATGCTTTCCTCCTGGAAAAGGTAAGATAAGAGGTACTTTATAAGGTTGCACTACTTGCACAGGAGCAACTGGAGGATTTGCAGGAACAGCTTGTTGAATTTGAGCAGCAATAGCTGCACCTGGGTTTGCTGTTGGCTTCATGATAGCAATGGACAGGGGCTACAATTTGGTGAAAGTGTTTGTATCAACAACAATAAGATTGGATGTACTTGAGGAGCTAAACTCAAAAATATACCACCCCTTGTGAGGGAGTATGTCCAAACTGTCCAAAGGTAGACATATATCATCGGATATGGTACATCCAAGGATATCTGGATGTAGGTATAGGAAGACATATAAGGCTAGCTTTGGACAGAGTCCTAATTAGACACTAATGAAAATAGACTACCTGAAGGTAGAGCCGAAGATATAGACTATAGGATACAATCCTAAGTCTTGGTGGGTGACTAGAGTCTAAGGAACTCAAGTTTGGAGAACAGAATGAGCAGAACTAAGATGATATTCAAACTCAGGTAGTATGGAGGTTTACATGCAGATTATATACTGTAGGTAACTAGATGGAATGTTCAATCAGCTGGGTCCAAAGGCTATGTACAAAGTATAATGGATCACATATCATGAATTGGAAATAAAACATAGGTAATGGATCAATAAGCAAGGTGGAAGCATACATGACCAAAATACCAGAGACAGGAGAATTACCAAAAGGAGATAGATGCAGATGTTCATAGTGGAGTTAGAATATAAGAAGTAGGAAGGTTCAGATGAGTGGTCCAGATCAGATCTGTGGACCAGATGGAAGCAGGATTGATCTGATCTTATTGGATATATGGTATATGACAGTTCTATGCTGCCCAGAGTTCTGTAATCATTACTGATGAAGCTGCTACTGATCAGGTGGTAATGGAATATATGAGACTTACAAGGCAATGGGAAGCTGAGATATGTGATTTTCAGGCATTCTTGCACTTTTGTACATCAGCAAATCACTGGATTTGGCACAGAGCTCACAGCCACACAGCCAAATATAGCCAATACAGTTTATACAGCCACACAGTGGTACAGCATAGCAGCCTTTCCTGAGTAGTACTAGTATTTAAATTGTAGTTTGAAAATATCAAACTTGGTAGGATAACTGCTGCTACTGATGACTAGTACTAGTACTACTAGATACTAGAAGAATGCAAGGCATAGTAAAACTCCTTGTCAATGTAGCTATTGAGATAAAAAGAGGTAGAATAGTGTGAAGAATTGCTAGATGTAAGATGAGGGTCTGCTAAAGCTCCAAACTGTGGAGCAATGTGAGCAAGGGATCTTATTTGATTCAAAGGAATAATATCACCCATGGCAATACCAGATGTCCTAGTAGCAAGCTTTAGGGTAACCATATGTGTAATGGGATCTACAGTACTAGTACCATCAGAGGGAGAGATGGGGTCAAGGTGTTGAGTATAAACTAGAAATTGCTTGGCCCACCAAGGGACTATATTGCATGGGGGAATAAGGCGGAAAATAAGATGCAGCTCACAAACTATGTGACCTAGTAAAAAGCATAGCAGCAGCAGCATTCAAGGTTATGAGCATATCTGCAAGGATGTGGTATGTATCAAACAAACCTTTCAACCCACTCTTGGGCCATACAAACTTGTCATCAACATTGACAATGACAGCATCATAATGACCTTGTGCCCAGCCTCTTTTAGGAGGGTAAATGTTCAAAATCTGAGCTGGGAGTAGAGTGGTACCATCGTTGTCTTCTTAGAATATGAATAACAGAAAAGTTTACTGAATTTCAATATTCTCCACAGTCAATGGTTCAGACAAATACCAACAGTTGATAATGTGGTCGTTTGTGGGGAAAGGGCAAACAACTTTTTCTTGTCTTTGTTTGATCAAAGGACAGGGGGATAAAATCAGTAACTGGTGCGATGCAGTGCTTGTGATTTTATGAAACAATGTACAGACTGATGCTGATGTATGTTGATATGTGATGATGCTACTCCTAAGTCTCACTAATCAATGGAGTCAACTAAGCCATCTAGCACTGATCAGACTATCCAATATGTCACTTCGAAACCAACTCTCTGCTGCTCAGGCACTTCACAATGAGTATGACACAGGTTAGAACAGAGTACACCCTCTTGATGTAGTCTTAAGTGGCCAAGCTATTGATATTGTTGAATGACTGTTAGTCTTATTGTCATCCCAAATTAACTAATGAGATATATGAATGCAATGTTCTCCCCACAGAAATGTGTTCTGTGTCGTAAAGAGAACTAGATGTCGTCGGCACTAGATGACTAGTAACCTTGCACTAGCTAGTGTGAGAATGTGTGGTGATTTGGTGGCTTGCTGATGTGTCTGTATGTCATGAGAAATAATGTCCGAAGACTGGAGTGAAATAACTTAATGTTTCACTCAGCATGCTTGCTTAATCCTTAGATTCACACTTAATTATATTGGGAAATATTGTTAAGACCGTACTCAAAGGGTTAGAGATCCGAAGGGCTTTAGCCTCAGTTTGTACACTGTGCCCCTTTCCTGAGTAATGCCCCTTATTTCAGAGAATAGGTATACGTCTGAAGATCCGGAAGTGGTTGGATGATGGATCTGGATGTCCGAAGGTATCGGGTATGATGCGTCTGAAGGTTATCTAGAATGTGGAGATGATACGAAGAATAAGACTAGTCTCGGAATGAGTTCCTAACTAGAAACTAACAGAGGTAGACTACCCAAAGGTAGAGTCGGAGATGCAGACTTATAGGAATCAATCCTAAGTCTCAGAAGATGACCAGAGCTGGAAGTAACTCAAGTCCAGAGGAAGAGATTGAGCAGAATCTAAGATGATATTCGAACTAAGGTTCTATGGAGATCTACAAGTGGTTTATATACTGTAAGTAACTAGCACGGATAATCACTGGGTCCGGGACCGAGGGCTATGTATGATGTATAATGGAAGTCTATTAGTTAATGCACAGCAGATCAGTAAGCACAAGTTGGAAATGAGACACAGGTAAAGGATCAAAAAGCAGGAAGGAAATATACACAGCCGGAATACCAGAGACAGGAGGAATGCCGAAAGGAGGTAGACGCAGATGTCCACAAGAAAGTTAGAGTGTGAGAAGTAGGGACTTTCGGATGGGTGATCCGGACAAGATCTGTGGACCGGATGGAAGTAGGATTGATCTGATCTGATCAGATCTGAGATCAGAAGTATAGTATATGACAAATATATAATTTATTAGAGGGGCTCCTTGGCCTGCCCTCCTCTGCATGTGAGAAACTATTGCCTGACTAATGTACTGGTCACTGGTGTGATGGTTGTTGACAAGATAGTTCTTTTTCAGAGGTGGGAAAGTAGGCTCCTTATAAGGTATGGCTCATGCACAAACCACCAACATCATGTGATAAAGAGTGACTCTGGCGTGATTTTGTAGTATAAAGTTAATACCACTCGTAAATCTTAATTTTTGGAAAATATATTTGCGCAGTGTTCTGTGGATTTGGATTTTGAACAACTCTGTGCAGCTGGATTTTTCAAAAACTTGAATTTGTGAGTGGCATTCAGAAAATGGAATGTTATGAGCCATGGAATGGAGGCTGTATACATGACACACACTATGAAAACAGTATACCATTCATTCCACAACTCTTCCAGGCAGAAAAATGCCCAAACCCAAGGTGGGTATAGACAATCCTCTAACAGAGATTTCATACATTTGACAGGGTGAATGAAGTCTGGTATAGGGAGCAAGGCAGTAAGGAGGAAGGCATTGGAAGAAGCTTTGTTGTGGACATCCATGTGGATGTTGGCAAGGCTAATGAGTAGGGGGTGCGTGGCCTTACCTCCTGATATATTGGTAATATGAGTTTTGTCAGATGACAGGATGGTGCCTCACAGAGCAGGCCTGTCAAGAATGTTTGACTGGAATAACTAAGTGAGAATTGTGATAAACACTCAGGAAGCACAACACTTACCTGCATTCTCCAAGCAAGATCTCCAGACATCCATTTCCCATATACCCTGACCAAACGCTCTGCTGTTTTGTAGATCTGTTGCGGAGTAAGCTCTATAGATTCTGAAAAGAGAGGGTTGCTAAACAGAGCCTTCAAGCAATCTAAAGAATTGCGCCAAAATAGCCTCACAGGGCTCTTTGTGGATAGGTAGTATCAATAGTTTTGCAATGTCATCGGGGAGCTTCAGGTAGAAGCTCTGCTCAGCCTCTAAGTTCAGTAGCAGATCAAAAGGACAGAGGTAGACCTCTAATCTTGTTGTAGTTAGCTATATATCTGTTGCTGATATTGAATATATTTACCAGGTCTAAGGATAAGAATTGGTCAATATCCGCCATACTTTGGGAAGATGTCAAAGAAACTCTGCTACCTGCCAATCTTTCCGGTCTGCAAAGGGGTAGTAGAGATTCTTCTCCTTACAAATGGAAGAGAACTGGTCTTGATCAAACACATTCATGAAGGTTGGGCCCATGGTGTCCACAACTTGGGCAGCTCCTTTATAGGATTCAACAGCACTGGAATATGTAGGCCTGGTGGGAGCTTCAAATGGCTCACATGCATCCTCTTCTACTGATGGGAGTGAGGGATATCTGAGTCTTTGCTGTTTGGAGGGCACTGGCGGATAATATTCTAACAGAGATTTGGCATTCACAAGGCTGTTAACCCTTTGTAAACAGGCTGTGTTGGGCTGGCGGAGGTGTCTTTGCACTTAAATATCAGAATTGAAATGTTTGGCACAATTGGGGCAAAGAAAGCCTGAGTAGGACATGGAAGTTATGCAGTTGGTGTTGCAGTAATATTTTGCAAGGTTGTTGCAAAGAGGGGAGTAGGTAAGTGTTAAGTAATATCCTAAAAGGGTTATAAAGTTTCAAGGGCAGAAGGGTAGGACCAGTAGCATTCAAGTCATGGGTATCAATGATGGATTTGCCAAGATTTTGCATTGAGTAGCTCATGGTGATTTCTGGAGGTGAAAGATTAGGAAAGCCAACAACTTGAGCTATTAGTCATAACACTACCAGTGCCTTCGTAAGAACCTTACAAAGCTCAGGCATTAGTCATCATAATGTGTCTGGTGTCATTGATGAAAATGTTACTAAAGGGTTTATTTCTGAATCAAAGTCACCTCAGGCAGCTGGCTTCTTCTTTATTAGAAAGAAGAGCAGAGATCTATGGCCAACACAGGATTATAGATACATCAATGGATAGACAGTAAAGAATGCATATCTACCCACTCCCACTTCTAGTCTCCCTTATAGCCCATCTTCATAATGCCAAATACTTCATAAAGATGAATATCTGATCAGGCTACCAGATTCACTGTGACAACAAATGGAAGGCTGTGTTTACCACGGAATTCAAACTCTATGAACTGAGTGTCATGTTCTTTGGACTTTGTAATTCACTGGCTACATTCCAACAGGAGATCAACAAAGGATGGTTAGTAATCTATATGGATGACCTCCTCCTGTTCTTGGATATGCTGGAAGAACACCAACAATGAACCTGAGGGATATTAGAAAAGATATAAAAGGAACAGCTGTTCCTGAAACTGTTACAGAAACATTTGCTTGTACCCCTCCTATCATTTTTCCTTCTATGCACTGCTGTCTACAATCATCCTGATGAGGCATCCATCCTTCTCCTCTGCTATCCTACAGTGGCTCAAAAAAGTGTCTGAATGTTTGTGGAAATTTGTGGAATTGCTTCACTGTGAGTCAGGGTATGGGAATATGACTAAGCTATAGTGAGATGTCAGGAAGCCCTGCTTCTCAGCTTTATCAATGTTTCCTATGGCATGGGAATCCACTCACACCATGCGAATATATGGTCATTTTAATTTGATGACTCATTCAGACACTTTTTTGACTTTTAGTTTGACCAACACAATCTCTATAATTCTGATACTTTGTGTGACCTCCTTTTGCTCTAATTACTTATGCCACTCTTCTAGACATATTATTTATCCATTTCTGATATTCCTCCTTAGCTATCTTGCTCCACCCTGCTGCAACTGTCCTATAGCTGAAATAGCCTCTGTGGTGAATTTTAATAGGCTGTATGCAATTTCTTGAGTAATTGCCAGAGATATTTGATAGATTTGAGGTCTTTGGACTGCACTGGTTAGTATATAATACTAACATTGTGGCCTTCAAGTAATTGGTGGCCAACTTAGAGGTGTGCTTAGAGTCATTATCTCATTGAAAGGAAGTGTCTTCTCTATTAATCCATGACTTCTACATGCTTCTCAGCAAACATCTATCTAAAATGGAAATGAAACACTCTGTATTTATCATTCTCTCCATTTCACAGAAAATATTTGTCCTATGTGGCCTCATACCATCAAGTTTCATCCTCCAAACATAAGTCTTTGTTTAACTTCTTTTGCTTCCAGTAGATCTCCTGCCTTTTTTCACAAACTTTCCAGGCTTTATGACCTCTTACTATGTATTTTGGTCTTGTCTGACAAGATAACCAATTTCCAGTCCTTAACAGTCCAGTACTGATGCTTTAAAGCAAAAGTTTATCTTGTCTTTATATGAGTTGGAGATAGAAGATAGTTTCATTCTGCATTACAGCTTTTAAGATTGGACACCTTGAGGGTATTACTGACTGTCTGAGCTGAGAGAGTAGTGGAGATGATGGAATCAATGATTTTGATAGACTTAGCAGCATTAATGACCTGCCCAGTTAGAATATAATGAATAAGATATCTTTTGTCATATACAGTGAGCTTTCAAGTTAGCTATGAAATGGGTTTAAACTCACAATATTAGTGTTCTATAATGGCCAGAATAGTCCCAAGACCTCAAATCTATCAAATATCTCTGGCAATTACTCAAGAAATTGCATACAGCCTATTAAAATTCACCACAGAGGCTATTTCAGCTATAGGACAGTTGCAGCAGGGTGGAGCAAGATAGCTAAGGAGGAATATCAGAAATGGATAAATAATATGTCTAGAAGAGTGGCATAAGTAATTAGAGCAAAAGGAGGTCACACAAAGTATCAGAATTATAGAGATTGTGTTGGTCAAACTAAAAGTCAAAAAAGTGTCTGAATGAGTCATCAAATTAAAATGACCATATATTCGCATGGTGTGAGTGGATTCCCATGCCATAGGAAACATTGATAAAGCTGAGAAGCAGGGCTTCCTGACATCTCACTATAGCTTAGTCATATTCCCATACCCTGACTCACAGTGAAGCAATTCCACAAATTTCCACAAACATTCAGACATTTTTTTGAGCCACTGTATCTGGCTTGCTATCATAATGCTGACATGCACCAAACTGGTCTGGTGCATGGCTAACTAAGCACTACTGCAGCTGACAAATAATACCAGGACTATAATAACCTAGTCTTCATCTATTCAGGAATCAGTTTATGACCTGGAACCTAGAGTTTCTTTTTTTTGTAAAAGTGTTGCTTATTATTCCTAATTCATTTTTCATGGGTATGTTTATGTATGTTTAATTTCAAATACTATTTTATAAAATTTCCACAGATGTCAGGTGACCCCAGAAAAATAATTACATAAGGTTACCCTGCAGAGAAACTCATGAAACCCACTATTTTTCACTCATGTCATTTCTATGCATCTACAAAAAGTGCGAATTTATGCTTCAAATATTACATAATTGACACTGCACCTAGCATAGCCACTGATCTCAAGTTTATGCATAGCTATCGATATCTCACATGACTTCTTTTCACACCCCTGAGCATATTCATATTACAAATCAAACCATGACAATACTCAATAATTAGGGTAGGTTAGCACCCCTACAAAATGTGGGAAACAGTAGCATAGCCATTCATTTGGTCTATATAAGACCCACCTTTTTGTCAATAAGAGAGAGACTCCTCTCAAAAATATAATTGAGAGTGAAGTGTGACCAGCACTACCAGCACACTGTCAAGAATATTGTCAACAACAGTAAGATTGGAAGTCTACTCTGTGAGATAGCACTACCCTTGAGCTCACTGTGTCTGACAACCAGCAAGACAACAAATCTTTTTCTTTCACAAAATCATTCTTTCATCTTTCTTCTCTCTGTTTTCTTTCTCTGTTGTCTGTTTCCTTGCTTCTGTTTCTGTTGATTCTTTCTCTTTTCTTTCTTTTCTTTTGATCTCTGGTCTATCTCTCTGTTTCAAAGTTTGTTGGTGTTAGTGTCTTTGTGTTTCTAATATTTGTGTTGTCTCTTTAGTCCATCTAAGGCAGAGTAGCTTAGTGGGAGAGACTTTAGGGGTTGATAGCAACACTTGATCTCACACATCTGAGTAGTGATACTGAGTTAAGGTCTTCACTGACTGATGGACTCTAGTTATTAAAAGGGGACTTGGTATTGAAATCCAAGGATGTCCATTCCTGCTAACTGCTTAATACTCATAGTGAGTTCCTTGGCAGCAGGTTCAATAGTTAAGCTAGAGACTCTTGAAGCATTGACCAGTCTTGACCAGGGATTTTACCTGCTTGTCTGAGAAGGTGATTGTTGTAACTTCCTGTTACAAGAACACCTTCTTGCACCCATACTATCATTTTTCCTCCTATGCATTGCTGTCTACTCTTGTCCCAACAAGACCCCAACACTTATTGTCTGCTATCTCATCTGGCTCGCCCTCATCACACCTTACCTCGCCTATGCCCACCTTCTCCATTGCCATTGCTAAGCACTTACCATCACTAAGCGCTTACCATCTGCGCACACATTGCCTTCTTTGCGCACTTTGTGCTCGCTTTCGCCTTTTGCGCTTCATACATGCTCGTTCCCACATCTCATGCTTAATGCACACCCTTTGTGTTTCACACTTTCCTTTGCACTTCAACATGCACTACCCTTTGGTTCACTCAAACAACTTGTTGGCTTTTGGACTACGTCTGGTATTGTCCTTCACTTTATCTCTTTCTATTTGTTACCTTTCTTGACTTGTGCATTGCCTCATTGGCTCATACCCATTATACCTTCGGCTCCGCACCTATGACTCATCTCTGAGCATGCATCATCTTATTGGTTATCTGACCTCACACTTAATTAGTGATACTTACGTATTCACACTCTGCGTCAATCTTACCTATAGATACATGCAGATAACCTTTGTACTTCTTTAACTTAAATCTACTTGAACTTCAACCTTGAACTTCCTTTCAATAAGCTTTGATAAGCTTATTGTCCATACTTCAACTTCTTAGAAGCTCATTGCTTCTAAGTCTATTTAATCATTGTAGAACCCATTGCTGAGACGTGGTTGTGAGACAGCACATCATGCCCACCTCCAACCCAACACAACTAGCGTGCTCCACATTAGGTGACTGATACACATGAGCTGCTGCTCTTTATAGAGCGCTCGTCGCAGACACCACTGAAGTTCCTTAGCACCTGGTGAGGTTGCTAACACTTCCCACAAATTGCAGTAGCACAGTTGTTGCAAAACACCTGCAATCCATTGAAGAGAGTGATTCAGCAAAATATTTCAGTCTCTTAGTTTGTGTTTTTCTTTTGAGTTCCAGTTGTTTTTGAGAATCCTTGTCACTGTCTAAAGTTCACTGATCTCACAGAAGTGACTCTTTGCTGATCGTAGCCTAGGGAACATAAACAGCCACCCATGTGCAACCACATTATCAGTCATTGGTATTTGTCTGAATCACTGACTGTGGAGATATTTGGTTTTATAGGTATTTATCTATAGATCATCTATCTAAGAAGACATTTCTGAAGCCCACCACCTTTGAAATAAGGAGCAATCTATAAAGTAAGGGAGAACGGGTGTGAAAGTGACTTGCTAGCTCACATGGCTTTCACTTAGGAACACTTAGCTCGGCTATTTCTTTTTGGAAATTTCTCGCGTGGTTTTTTCGAGTGCTGACTCACTGTTGTCCCATTGTGTGATTGCGTGATGTGTGATTGCGTGATTTGGTCACGTGACTGCGCAGCTGGTGCGCTGTAGTTCCCTAGATATACCCTTGAGCTCCAATCTTCATTTCCTCTTTTCCCCCACCACTGCTCCCTCTGCCACATCTTGAGAAAGTAATTCTTTCTCAACATACTCAACCTCTGTTTGTTTTTTACATTGTCTGCTTCATTTTGGTAGATATATCTTGATTCACATAAGCCTATATAGTGTAGATATTGAAACTATGATAAAAATTATTGATTATGTAATCAGATATCAGGCATTTTCGCTTTTTGACGTGTTTTTGGACCCTTTGGACCCCCTGGACCTGGACCCTGGACTGGCTGTATCTTGGAGTTTGAAGCATAGTGAGTGTGATTGTTGTTTGTCACTGGCCCTGTATTCCATCTGGACTCATGAACTCCTGTCGATTCAAGACAAACATGTAACCAAGTCCTACTTCCCTGGCCATCTGTTCTTGCAGGTGTTCACTGGTTGTTTCTGGACCTCTGGGTATACTACAGTGTAGAGATTTTGGATTGGTGGAGCACTTTTCTGTGCCAAGTTGGTCTGCTTGCAGCCTTCTTACAGTTGCCATCCTATCCTTCAGGATAATTTCTTGGGCAGCTTTCAGCTGTTCTTAGCACTGTCATACGTCGAACTTCCAGGGTATTAGCTCATCCTGGAAACTGCTGGTACTTCTTCAGTAATATTCGTTTGTATCTTTAGTATGTGATATTTTGTCATCTATATATAATATGATGGCTTATCTTTGACACAGTGGAACTACAACTGTTGAAAGTTTGGCTCTCCTCTCTCTTTGTTTCATATATCTTCTCCAATGTATGTGGTTATCATCTTATTTTGACTGATATTTATTCTTGATAGGAATTCCTCCACTCCTCCTACCTCTCCTTAGCGAGCACAGGCTGCTGCATGTCAGGCTGAGAGAAATCAGCGAAATATTGGCTCCCCTCCTGCACGTCGCCATCCTGCTCCTATAGCTCAACTATTAGAAAATGCTGCTCAAATGGTAAGAATTAATTTTCAAATTTTCATGAGACATTCATATTCTGATGTGTTCGTAGAATATTCCTCAGATCTTGGGAAATTTGAACCATGGTCCTATTCCCATGCAAAGGTTTCCTAATATGCCACGTCATGTTATCGAGCATCATGAGGCTCAATGCAGGTGGCGTCTACACCACCCACCACCACCCCCTGGGCCACCTATTCCTACTCCAGCCTTGGGGCCTCCCTTTGGTCAACCTGTTGCTGCTCCAGCCTTAGGACCTCCCTTTGGTCAACCTATTCCTGGAGCCCCTTCAGTGACAAACTCCATACTATACGGGTCACCCGACCCACATAATATCCTGTCAAAGACGGGCAAGTGGACCATGGGCCAAGGTTATGTATATCCTCAATGTTGACAGATGGGCTGGGAAGAATATTATTTCCGATGGAGATGGGTGGGCTGGGAGAATTTTATTTTCAGGAGAGACGGGTGGGCCAAGGGAAACATGATTTCTGATGTTGACGGATGGGCCAGGGGGATATCATCACCGACAGAGATGGGTGGGTCCATCTGGGTAGTATGTAGAGTAGGATATTATAGACAGCTGGGCTGAAGAGAGATGCAAGGCAAATATTATTGCATAGACAGGTGGGCCGAGGTAAGAGAATATTACATATATGGGTGTGCTGAGGGTGCAGTAAAATATTTATTGCATAGACGGGTGGGCTGAGGTAAGAGAATATTACATATATGGGTGGGCCAACATGGGGTGTATTACATGCATGGGTGGGCTGAGGGTGCAGTAAAATATTTATTGCATAGACAGGTGGGCCAATGTGGGGAAATTTTACATAGATGGGTGGGCCGACGTGGAGGTATATTGCATATATGGGTGGGCCAAGGTAAAATATATTACATATATGGGTGGGCCGAGGTAAAATATATTACATATATGTGTCATATACCGTACATTCAGGTCTGATCCATGGACATCTGGACACCAATCAACATCCATCCATATCTAATCCATATCCATATCCGACTCAGTCCATCCATCCGACCTGATCCACTCATCCGATCCATGTCCATATCCGATCCGTGTTCATATCCGATCCATGTCCATATCCGATCCGTGTCCATATCCGATCCATGCTCATATCCGAAACTATTCCCGCACACCTGCGCGCTACTCCTTTTAGGTTAATACCTGTGTCCGGCTTTCGGTTATCTCTGCACCTCTGGCTTTCAGTTATCTTGACTTCCGTCTTGATAAGATATTTCGTACAAGTCTTATTTCCGAGTTCATAGCCTTGTGTTCCGCAATGCCTCAAACATAGCCTCGGACTATCCTTGCTTGCCTTCCGGCATGCTACCTACAGTATATAAACTTGTAGTACAACTCCTGCAGACCTTAGTCTGATTCATTGTTCCTACTTCTGTATATTCCTTTGACTACTCTGTATCCTGTTATCATGTCTATATAACTCCGTCTCCGTTCTTGCACTTGGGCTCCGGCCTTGTAAGCTTCCAACGCAGGCCTATGGGATTACTCCCTAGGCCGGAGCTTTGATCCTATGTCCTATAATCTGTTCGGACTTCGTCCATCTCTGTCTATCATCTGTTTCACCTCCGACTCTACCTTTGGTAGTCTTATACTGTCTGTTTCTATTCCGGACCTTGTCCGGAGTAGTCTATACTATCTCTACACCATATCCGGACCTACTCCTCTCTAGTAGCCAACACTTCCTCTAAGATCCACAGAGCTACGCTCATCCGATCATCCGATCATCCGCTCCTCCACTCCTCCGCTCCTCCGATCATCTGCTCCTCCGCTCCTCCGATCATCCGCTCCTCCGCTCCTCCGATCATCCGCTCCTCCGATCATCTGCTCCTCCGCTCCTCCGATCATCCGCTCCTCCACTCCTCCGCTCCTCTGCTCCTCCGCTCCTCCGCTCCTCCGCTCCTCCGCTCCTCCGCTCCTCCGATCATCCGCTCCTCCGCTCCTCTGAGCTCTGGACCTTCGGACCCCTAGTCCTTCGGATCCATCCTATCCTATCCTCTGACATCTATGGATCATCTTTCCCTCCGGAGCTCTGCTCCTATCCTGCCCTGGACTTTGCCCAGCGGTCCATCCTTCATCCGTTCTACTTGGAACTTGTTCCAGTAGTGTTACCATTACTCCCTACCTTCCGGAAATAGTTCCGGCGCATTCCCGCGCTCATCCGGAAGTCCATCGGAGCTCTGTCGAGCTATCCTGCCTTAGAGTTCGTCCGGACCCTCCATCCGGACTCCACCAGAACTCTCCCTTGGACTTCATCCGAAATTAAGGGCACATACTCGGGTAAGGGGCACAGCGTACGAGCTGAGGCCAAGCCCCTTTGACTTACAACCCTCCAGTACAACCCCATGTAAGACCAGGACTTCTTGCTAATCTCCGGTTTTGCATGGTCGTAACAATATGGGTGGGCCTAGATATGTATCATAAAGATGTACAGCTGATATAGCCACCAGAGAATCAAACACATAGGATACATGCACCCTATGAGTGCATATACCTACCATTGACCACCAAAATCTATACCCCAAAGCATGAAAACCTGAATGCACCATGTCTGACATTCACCAATAATTGAGTCCTGAAGCCCGAAAACCTGAAACCTGAGCATTGGTGTGCACCATATCCTATTGTCTAACACAACAAATCACCAAGTCTCGAAACCCAACCACCGGAGCACCTGAAGCCTGAAACACGAGACTCAGATGCCAAAACTCACAAAAATGTAAATGTCAAATTTCACTGAGTGCCAAACCCCGAGTACTGAGTGCTGGGTGCCGGATGCCAAGTCCTGAAACCTGGAACTCGAAACTGGAGATTCAAACTAGATATTGATATTTCCTGAATTCTGGATACCCGGACACCCAAAACACAACACACAAGGTGAAAGATTTAAAGTCCATGTGTCGAGTCATCTAGTGCTGAGTGCCGAGTGCCAGGTGCCAGGTGCAGAGTCCTGAAACTAGAAACTCGAGATTCAAGACAAAAAAGATATCTACCAAAAATGTGTGGATCAAAGTTTTGTTGTTGCCTGACATTTTTCTGAGTCCCAAGTACCGAACCCTGAAATTGTGGACTACCAGATTTCGGGATTCGGGGTTTGGCACTCGAGATTTGAGACGAAAAAGATATTTACCAAAAATGTGTGGATCCAAGTCATTATATTGCCTAACATTTGTTTCAGTCTCAAGTGCAGAATCCCGAGTACCAAACCCCAAACCCCTAAATAGTAGACTACTGGAGTTTGGAGTTCGGGGTTTGGCACTTAGAATGTGTGGATCAATATGTGTCTATTGCCTCACATTGTTCTGAGTCCCAAGTTGTGAGTGCCAGGTGCCAGGTGCCAGGGTTCAGGGTTCAGCACTGACAATATGTGGATCAATATCTTTCACATTATGAGTCCCAAGTCCCGAGTGCCAGGTGCCGGAGTTCAGGGTCCAGCACTCAACATGTGTGAATCAATATCCTTGTATTGCCTCACATTGTTCTAAGTCCCGGGTGCTGGGGTTCAGGGTTCGGTACTTAAAATATGTGGATCAATATCTTTCACATTGTTATTGTTAGTTGTGTGACTTCGCACTTAATTAGTTCAAGGACTTTCAGGACTTTCAGGACTTTCAGTACACTTTCGAGACATTGAGGACACTTCAATGACCGCACTTTTGGGACACTTTAAGGACATTACCATGATAGGCATTGTTTACATTTATTTACAAAAACTCGTCCATAGTCAGAGTTCATAGTCTTATATGCCTTGTGCATTGACTCTGAACTCTCAGGTATGATACATTTATATAGATTCTTAATATATGAGTGCATTGACTCTGAACTCTCAGCTTGACTTCAAATAGGTTATGAGCCCTGCGCTTTAGCAGCCCAATCTACCACCAGCAGCACCAACCTACCACTCGCCCTAAACCGCTCCTATCTGGTTCCCCACCCTTCGAAGGCCTAAGGAACCCATTGGAGAGAGTTGTGTTGAGTTTTTTGGGTTACTGTGTTGAAAGATTGTTGGAAGTTCATTGTCTTTGGACAACATAGTCCGCATTTTCGCTCCTCTTGCCTCCTAGGTGCACCAGCCTCCCCACCATTATTCCCTAGCCTTCTTTCGCTGAAAATCAGCAAAGACTGCTATTACCTCGAGTTCTACCAAGCCCTTGCCCTTACTTTGTCCCACTCCTGCCCTGCACCACTGCCCACCTTTACCATGTCCTCAGAAGACTCAAAAACCGTCCACACTGTCACCAAACTCACCTCTACCAACTATGCTACCTGGAAAGGTGAAATGAAGGCCTACCTTCGCGTCAAAGGTCTCTGGCTGCTTGTCAATGGCACTGAGACTAGACCTACTGAGATGGAAGCTGCAGTGAAGTGGGACACCAAGGCAGACAAGGCAGCTGGGGAGCTGTACCTCGCATGTTCTGTTGAGCAAAGGACCCATATAGACTCTGTCCAGGATGACCCTGTCAAGATTTGGACTACCCTCGCATCTACCCACCTCCAGAAGCGTCCTGGAGCGCGTTTCAATGCCTGGGACGACTTCTTCTCCATCAGAAAGCAACCTGATGAATCCTTGAGCACTCTCATTGCCAGGATTGAAGATGGGATGTCTAAAGTCCAGGAATTGCACCCCTCAGACTCTACCAAGCCCTATACCATCAAGGAACTTGACCAGGAGCTTGTCTGCATGGCTATGGTTCGTTCTCTGGGCGAGGAATACTCCAATTTTGCGTCCTCCTTGATGTTACTGAAGTCCCTAGACAAGGAGGAGTTAAAGGCAGCTTTCTTGGCAGAGGAGACTCAAAGGAGGAGACGTCCTGAGGGTTCTGGGAGCGATGTAGCACTGTATACTGCGTCTGGAGAGTGCAGGTGTGGCACTTCAGTCACCTGCTGGTACTGTGAAAAACAAGGGCACTGCACCCACAAATGCACTAACCTTAAGAGTGCTAAGGATCGCTATAAGAGCAATAAGGACCGCAGAAAAGGTGGTAGGAACGCTAATAAGGCATCTGAAGCGTCCACCTCATCATCCCCAGCCACTACACCACCCACCACTGCTGCTGCTTTGTCCATTGCCCAGAATACCTCTCAGAGCGCCCAACAAGTCACAGAATTCGCAGGAAATGCAAGTCTTCGCTCTTTTGACCCTTCCCATCCCCTTTGTCCCTTACAACTCGATGCCCATGCTGACTGGAATGCAGACACAGGTGCCACTTCTCATATGACACCCCACCGCCACTGGCTGCGCAATTATGCCCCTAAATGCGTCCCAATCAAGCTCGCTGACAATAACATAGTCTATTCTGCAGGGGAGGGCACTGTGGTATTCAGTCCAATTGTAAATGGGAAGAGAGTTCGAGCTGTAGAATTCACTAGAGTGCTTCATGTACCAGATTTGCGAAATAATCTACTATCTGTGCTATACCTAACTCGCAATATGGGCTTCACTGTGCTCATTAATGCATCTAAGATGTCCTTTGAGCGTCCTGCTGGCACCCCACTGTTTGTAGCAAGCATCAGCAACTCTAATGCTGCATTCCTAGATGGTTCTACCGCCCCACTAGCTGAATATGCGTCAGCAGCCACTACTTTGCCTCTGGACATCAACCTATGGCACAGGAGACTCGCCCACCATCATTTAGCAGGCATTAGGACGCTTCTGAGCAAGAATCTGGTCACTGGAATGACCCTAGAGTCGAAAACTGCGCCAGATCCTATCTGTGAACCATGCCTAGCTGGAAAGATGCATGCAAACCCATTCCCTCCCTCTGAGTGGCGCGCTTCTAGGCCCCTCGAGCTTGTACACACTGATGTGCATCAAGTCTCATATACCACCTTCTCAGGATTTCGCTATTGGGTGTCATTTATTGATGACTACTCCAGATACAGATTTGTTCTTCCTATCAAAGCAAAGTCTGACGTCTTTGAGGCCTTCAAGACGTTCAAGGCCTATGCTGAGAACCAGTCAGAGCGAAAAATAAAGATACTGAGGGATGACAAGGGTGGGGAGTACATGAGCAACGCACTCTTGCAATTCACCACTTCCTGCGGCATAGAGAGGCAGCACACTGTCAGGGCACGCCCTCAACAGAATGGAGTTGCTGAGAGAGCTAATAGGCTGCTGTCTGAGCGCCTCACCACCATGCTGGATGAATCTGGGCTACCTAAGACCTTTTGGGGCGAAGCCCTTGCAGCCCTAGTCCATGTGTGGAATAGATGCCCCACTGATGCAGTGAAATGCGCCACTCCCTATGAGCTATGGCATGGAAGGAAGCCTGACGTCTCCCACCTTCGAGTCTGGGGCTGCACTGCCTACGTGCATATACAGAAGGACAAGAGAGAGGGACTTGGGTCTCACATGGAGAAATGCGTGTTTATTGGATATCCTCAAGGCTACAAGGGCTGGAAGTTCTATAATCCTACTACTAAGAAGACAGTAATCTCAGAACGAGCTGATTTTGATGAGAGATACTTCCCCTTGTCCAAGCGCCCTAATCAGACCTCAATACAAGCTCCTACTGTCCCTACACCATTACCTACTGCTCCTGTCCGCCCTAAACCTTCCCTACCTCCCCCACAGCCATATAGAAGCTACACAGTGTCTGATGACTCTGATGCTGATGATGAGTCCAGTTCTGATGAGTCTCTGGCTCAAGGGGGGAGTAATGGCCCTCCAGCAGCTCCAGACATGCCTAGAGATGCTCCTGTAGTGCCCAAAACTGATCCAGATCCTCCTTGCATCCTGACTTCCTCACCACCACCTAGACCGCCCTCTCCTGTTGGCATTGGTGCCAGACTCCCTAGGCGAAATAGAACCAAGCCCAGAGAGTGGTGGAAACTGTCTTCAGCCCAGCTAGACTCTGAGGTTGATGATGAGATTGAGGATGCTGATCTTGCCTATGAGATTGCCTTCTCTGCAGCATCATCTGCTGAACCACTGTCTTATAAAGAAGCACTGCGACGTCCTGATGCAGAACAGTGGAAGCAAGCTGCCCTAGAGGAGTTGAATGCCCATAGCACTAATGGCACTTGGGAACTCGTCCCCAGACCAACTGAAAAGAAGGTCATAGGATGCAAGTGGGTGTTTAAGGTCAAGCGCAATGCAGATGGCTCTGTAGAGCGCTATAAGGGCAGACTAGTAGCCAAGGGCTACAATCAGCGACCTGGCTTTGACTACCTCGAAATATTTGCCCCTACAGTCAGAATGCCCACCATTAGAGTTGTTCTAGCTATGGCTGCCATTCATGACCTCCACCTGCGCTCTATAGACATATCCCATGCCTACCTTAATGGAGAGATGGACTGTGATGTCTACATGGAGCAGCCTGAAGGATTTATCATAGGAGATGCTAGAGAGACGGTCTGCTTGTTGAAGAAGAGCATCTATGGCACGAAGCAGGGAGGCAACAGATGGAACCAGAAAATGCGTTCAGTCCTAGAGTCTATGGGCTACACTCAGTCATACTCAGACGCCTCCATCTATATCTATGTCAAGGACAATGTCAGGATCATTCTACCAGTCTTTGTGGATGACATGACCTTTGCTTCGAAATCAGCCTCTGCCATTGACCAGACCATCAGGGAACTCTCCCAGCACTTCAAACTTTGTGATCTAGACCCCACCACTCAGCTTCTAGGGATTAAGATTGACAGAGAACGCTCTAAGCACTCCATTACCATATCCCAACAACAATACTGTCTAGATATCCTAGAACGCTTTGGCATGGCTGATTGCAAACCCATATCCACTCCTATGCAGCCCAACCTTCGACTCAGCCGCTCTCAATGTCCCCAGACACCAGATGAAGTCCAGTTCATGAAAAATGTCCCTTATCTTGCTGCAGTTGGCGCTCTAATGTACTTAGCCACTACAACTCGTCCAGACATTGCCTACACTGTTGGCTGTCTTGCCAGATTCAACTCTAATCCAGGCATAGCTCACTGGCAAGCTGTCAAGCACCTACTGCGCTATCTGAGGGGCACTGCAGACTATAAGATCACTTATGCACCTGATCCATCCTCCACTGAATTGTTCTCAACTTACTCAGATGCTGATCATGGTGGATGCAAGGACACTGGACGCTCTACTGGAGGATACCTGGTGAAGATTGGCACTGGCACTGTATCATGGTCAT
The DNA here is from genome assembly GCA_016800925.1 of Suillus spraguei. Lineage (NCBI taxonomy): Eukaryota > Fungi > Basidiomycota > Agaricomycetes > Boletales > Suillaceae > Suillus > Suillus spraguei. Next base: position 2,107 of record JABCPU010000351.1, on the reverse strand, counting down.
CAAAGCTGCAAAGCATTGTTGCACTATCCACTACTGAGGCAGAGTACATTGCAGCAGTCTCAGCAGGCAAGGAAATCCGTTGGATGCAAAATCTATTGCAAGAAATGGGATTCCCTGCCACTGGACCATCTATACTCAGGATAGACAACCAGAGCGCCATATCTGTTGCCAAACACCCAGAGCACCATGGAAGGATGAAGCAACTTGATCTCAGTTGGTACTGGCTTAGGGATGTAGTGCACAAAGAGATAATTGCACCCACCTTTGTAGCCACAGTTGACCAGCCTGCTGATATCTTAACCAAGGCATTGAGTCGACCTAAGGTGGAGACATTTTGTAGAATAATAGGGCTGCACAGATGAGGGGGAGTTATTAGAGATGTGCTCAGTCAGGGGGGAGTGTTAGTTGTGTGACTTCGCACTTAATTAGTTCAAGGACTTTCAGGACTTTCAGTACACTTTCGAGACATTGAGGACACTTCAATGACCGCACTTTTGGGACACTTTAAGGACATTACCATGATAGGCATTGTTTACATTTATTTACAAAAACTCGTCCATAGTCAGAGTTCATAGTCTTATATGCCTTGTGCATTGACTCTGAACTCTCAGGTATGATACATTTATATAGATTCTTAATATATGAGTGCATTGACTCTGAACTCTCAGCTTGACTTCAAATAGTTATGAGTCCCGAGGCCCGAGTCCCAAGTGCCAGGTGCTGGAGTTCGGGGTTCGGCACTCAACATGTGTGAATCAATATCTTTGTATTGCCTCACATTGTTTGAAGTCCTGGGTACCGAGTCCCAGGTGCCAGGGGTTGGGGTTCGGTACTTAAAATATGTAGATTGATATCTTTCACATGGTGATGAGTCCCGAGTCCCAGGTGCCAGGGTTCGGGGTTCGGCACTTAAGATATATGGATTGAATGGCATTTGGCGACTGGCACCTGGCACAAGGTGACTCGACAGATAGGTTTCAAATTATTTATGTTGTGTGTTGTGTTTCAGGTGGCCGGATATCCGAAATTCACAAAATATCTGTTTTGAATCTCCAGTGTCCAGTTCTGGATTTCCGGACTTGGCATCCAGCACTGACATTCATTCAAACAATTTATATACATCTATCAACATGCAATTATGTAGCCATTTCAACCTCATCACCAGAGGGCTCAACCTTCACCTCAACATCCATATCATCAGAATTATATTCTGGGACAAGGTTGCCCAGATCATCTGGGTCCACAATTTTGCTGGATGTTTGTGGACCCTCAGGCTGAATCTGGCTGGGCTCAAATATGAGACTCTCGATGGCAGATGCATCCTGGACTTTTGGAGATGGAGGTTCCATCCCTGCCATATCCAAGTCAATGAGGGGAGCAAGTGCAGATGGAGGGTGAGATGGACAGGGGGATGGATGATCAAGCAAAAGGTTGCATTGACAGGAGAGTTGGGAAGTGGAAATGAAGGTGCTGGTCAATGACTTTGCGTCGAAGGCCCTCATGGAGGCATTGCAGGGTATCAATCTTACCATCCTGCTCCACCACACGAGCCTCAAGAAGAGCAATTCGAGTGGCACCATCCCAAATTGCAATTGCATGGAATGGAGACCCGGCATGGGCACATTGAGTGCTGGACGAGGCACTGCAGCGCTCGAAGATGGAATAGCTAAGTGAAAGATAAGGTCAGATGGTCATAGAAAATGGGGTGACTCACAAGCTGGTGCAGGTGCAGGTGTCTTGGCAGCAGCGATTGTCTTGCTGCGCCCACGGGACTGTGCCTTGGGTGTGGTCACAGCAGGACAGCCGGAGTGCCGGAGGGGCCACGAGATTGACATGAGTTCAGGCTTTGGACTGCAAGGCAGCTGGGAGCATTGGAGGGAGCTCTGGAAGGTGTCCTGGAGCGCGTCTGGCGGATGGTAGACTTCCCTCAAATGCATTTGGCGGGATCCCATGGATGCTGGGACACATTTGATCTTCTTGGTGGCGCAGCGGACGCACAAACAAACAGGGCACGGGTCCTCCTGTCCAACCGAGTGGTGCAGGGCCACTTCTCCTGGGTGCAATAATGGCAGGGGTTGTTCTGTGGGTTCCATTAGTTGATGGACTC
>JABCPU010000350.1:0-71988 GCA_016800925.1 Suillus spraguei | reverse complement strand
AGAAGTATGGTATATGACACTTGTTGAACCAAACATCATGTTCTTTGGCCTTTTGCAATTACCTGGCAACCTTCCAAGTGTACATGAATCACACCTTCCAATAAGAAATTAATGAAGGATGGATGGTAATCTATATGGATGATGTCCTGATTTTCTCTATGACAATGGCAGAACACTGTGAATGAACTAGACCTGTCTTGATGAAGATACAAAAGGAACATTTGTTCCTGAAACTGGAGAAATGCACCTTCAACACAGAAGAAGTGGAATACCTTGGAATGATAATTCACCCCAGACAAATTGCTATGGACACTGCCAAAACCAAAGGAATCGCCAAATGGCCAATTCTGAAATCAGTAAAAGATGTTCAGTTGTTCCTCAGCTTCTGCAACTTCTACTGCATGTTCATTTCCCACTATTCTGATATTGCCTGACCCCTTATCAAATTAATGAAGAAAGATAAGACCTTTGATTGGTCACTCGAATGTATGGACACCTTCAAAGAACTGAAGCAACACTTCATGTCTCAACCGGTACTCCATAACCCAGATCCTTCCCAGCAATTTGCTATTGCTACTGATGCTTCGCTCGTAGCCACTGGCGGGGTTCTCTTACAGACTGATGAGAATGGAGTTTATCACCCTTGTGCCTATCTCTTACAGTCCTTGAACCCTGCAGAATTCAATTACCAGATCTTTGATCGGGAGCTACTTGCTGTGATCCAGGCTTTGAATGAATGGTGTCACTATCTTGAAGGAAACCCACACCCCATCCTGGTATTCACCGACCACAAGAATATCCTGTACTTTAGGAGTGCACAGAAGCTTACCTGTCGCCAAGCATGTTGGCAACTGATTTTGTCAAGTTATGACATCAAACTGCACCACATTGCGGGAACTAAATTAGCTGTCCCTGATGCACTATCTTGGCAGCCAGATTATGATTCTGGCAAAGAAGATAATGAAGATCAGACCCTGCTCCCTGATACTCTCTTTGTTTGTCTCATTGACACCGACCTGAAGGATGTGTTATCATCCTCCAACCCCCTTGACGACCCTGTCTTCAAGACAGCTTCTGACACCCTTGATGGTGTGTGCCTCCCCCCTATGAAGTCGGCACTCTCTGATTGGAAAATTGAGGAGAGCATTCTCCACTTCAAGAATCATGCCTACATCCCTCCAGCCCACCATGCCGATATCCTGAAATGCTATCATGATCATCCTACCATAGGGCATCCCGGTAGATTCAAAACTGAAGAACTCATAAAGCAAGAGGCCTGGTGGCCAGCTATGGGCTCTTATGTCTGGAAATACATACAGGGTTGCGCCCTTTGTCAGCAAATGAAAGCGGATACTCATCCTGTCTGACCTCTGCTTACCCCAATCCCTTCCTCTGAAACTCAGCCCTTCTCTCACTGACCTCCCTGTCTCTGGTGGCTTTGACAGTATCATGGTCATGGTAGACCATGGACTTATGAAGGGGGCAATTATCATCCCTTGTTTGAAAACCATCACCTCCAAACGCATTGCCAAACTATTTCTGAAGCATGTCTATTGCAGATTCAGACTTCATGACAAAGTCATCTCTGATCGCAGCCTGCAGTTCCTATCCCACTTCTCCAAGGCACTTGCCCAACTGCTTGACTACATCATCGCTCCGTCTACCATGTATCATCCCCAGACTGATGGTCAAACCGAACGACTCAGCCAATAATTAGAAATGTACTTGCACATCTATTGTTGCAACAATCCCAAAGATTAGGTAGAGCATCTACCAATTGCTGAATTCACGCATAACCACCAAAACCACAATGCAAGGAATGCATCACCATTCTATTTGGTGATGGGATATGAGCCATGTGCCATTCCCAATCTGATCCCTGACTCAACTGTCCCACAGCAGAAGATTGAGTATGATCTCTGCAGAAGATAAAAGAGGAAGCAATCGCTTGCCATAATATCACCATGTAGACGATGGCCAAATGATCCTGAGGAGAGAAGTACACCCCATGGAAGATTGGAGATAAGGTTTGGTTATCAGCAGCTAATCTTAGACTTAAACTCCCATTGCAGAAGCTTGCACCAAAATGATATAAACCTTTCCCAATCACCACAGTCTTATCTCCTATCACGTTCACACTCAAACTCCCTCCACAGTGGAAGATCCACCCCACCTTCCATGCTTATTTCTTATTGTCATATAGCAAAAATGATATACATGGTCCGAACATCCTGGAACCACCACCTGATATCATAGCAGAAGAAGAAGAATACAAAATTAAAGCCATCCTTTCCCACAAAGGCACCGGTAACCGCCGAAAATACCTTGTAACGTGGAAAGGATATTCTTCAGGAGATAATGAATGGCTCCCTAAAAAGAACCTGAAGAACTCCGCCTGAATCTTGAATGCTTATAAGAAGAGGAACTCACTCTCATTACCTTTCAGTCAATCAACTGCCCAAGAATCTGATCAACTAAAACCATTAAAACATGTCTTTCCCCACCGCTTACATCACACCTGTCACCATTGCTACCAATGACTCTGACTCCAATGCTGAGAACTATGGCACCCTTATCAGAGAGGTTGACAACACCTCCTATGTTGAAGCCACCCTCTTGTGCAAGGGACATGCCCTGGAGATTGAAAGAATCCTCACAGAACAAAACACTTTCCCCACTATGCTCCTCATCAACATTATTTGTACTGCTGCACTTATAAAAACCATCATCAAGGATATCACAGATATTACACGTCGCCAACAAATCTTGCACCTACAGAAACACATTCATGCTTACAGGATGCTTTTGCTTCCCCATTCTTTTATGGCTGACATTGAAGAAGCTATCCACCTTGTGGCTGAACGACAAGCAAATGTTATTGCTAGACCCCCTTCTCCACAATGAGATGCAATCCCAGTACCTCCACCTGTTATGAACTGGGGTGGCGTCACCAGCAACAGTGAAAAGACACAGCCGGTCTGCTGGGAAGTTCTACTACGTTGAAAAGAGAACGAGGACGAGGAGTACACAGAGGGTTCTGAGTACGAGTTCAAGTCTAAGAGTGGTGACTCAAAGAAGATCAAGAATAATGACTAAGGCTAAGGAGTGCTTAGACTTAGAAACAATTCAGACGACTTAGGTTGGAGGCCTAAGTGAAGGAGATTTCAGGTAAAACCCAGTAAGATTAAAGTAAAGAATACAAGCATAATACAATGTGCTTAAATAAGCCAATATGTGCGCACAGACCAAGGCAGACATGAGAAAGTAAGTACATATCCTAAAGAGGAAGGTAGTTATAGTACAGACGAGTTGAATGCATGAATCAGTAAGTATATCACGTGACGTACAATGTAAATAAGTGTTAAGACTGTACTCAAGGGTAGAGAGATCCGAAGGGCTTTGGCCTCAGTTCGTGCACTGTGCCCCTTTCTCGAGTAGTGCCCCTTATTTCAGGGAGGAGTTATTCGTCCGAAGACCCGGAAGGAGTTGCGTGACGGATCCGGGTGTCCGAAGGTGTCGGATATGATACGTCCGAAGGTTATTCGGAACGTAAGGAGAGGACTGTTATGAACTGGGGTGGCGTCACCAGCGACAGTGAAAAGACACAGGCGGTCTGCTGGGAGTTCTTACAATGTCCAGAAGAGGACAAGGTGAAAGTACAAGGAACGCGTTCCGAGTACGATCAAGGGTTCAGCCTCAAAGATAAGTCTAAGAGGTATCCGCAAGAATAGAGACTAAGGCTAAGGAGTGCTTAGACTTAGAAGCGATTCAAGACGACTTAGGTTGGAGGCCTAAGCGAAGGATGTTCCAGGTAAAACCCAGTAAGATTAAAGTAGGGAATCTACTACAAGTACACTGTGCTTAAATAGGCCACTATGTGCGCACAGACCAGATAACCGTGAGAATGTAAATGCGTATCCTAAATGAGGAAGGCATGTATCGTACAGATGCGTTGAGCATATGAGACAGAGTCGTGTTACGTAATATACAAGGTAAATGAATAGAAAATGAATAGGGGCACGTACGGTTGTAACATTACCCCCGTTTTACTCTGAAAGTCACCGACTTTCAATCACTTTGGTTCGCATAGTAGATGGGATCGTCGCTCCATTCGTAGTCTTCATCAGCAAAGGATCCACTCATCATGTACTTAGCTTCCTCCAAACCAGCGCGTCGTTTAGAGTCCCTTCTTTTCTCTGCTTGAATACGTTCGTCGTCAAGTTGCTTTTCCCAAGCATGAAGTGCGTCGTAAAATCCCTCATCTTTCCAAGTTAACTCGAAGGGAGGAGGCCCAACTCGGTTGGGGCAGTAGAGGGACAGATGAGTGGGCGACCAATATCTGCAAACCTTGCACTGATATTCCGCACAGTTCTTTTGACGATGTCCTAGTAATCCACAGATGCGGCATTTCATGTTTTCGTCAGGGTTAGAAGAAACTTTGCATAAGGAAGACGGGGTAATGATAGGCGTGGGGCTAGTGGATCTGGCGCGCTTCTTTCCCTTTTTCTTCGTCATACGTTTTAAGGCAAGGGTGTTAGCCCGCTTAAGTTGCACTTGCTGAGCGATAGACAACGTGTATGCTGACATGGGGAGATCCGGAGTAACTTCTCGTTCGGCAGCCGCAAGGAGTTCGGTGGATGAAGAGGGGGAAGTGATGCCGAAGTCTTTTACTAAGACCGGTGAAACGGGATCCATAGGACCGAATGACGATGGGATAGACATAGGAGGGTGTATATGAAGGTCGCGGAGTCGAGGACCTAGTGTTACCAACTCAGTGGCAGGGATACCTAGTAGCTTAGCGGCCTCCAACTGGTCTTCTGTGCATGGTTCATACAGCCATGCGGGGTGGTCATGAGAGACTGTAATAGGGGACGGTGAGGTTGGTCGTTGAATTGGAGATGGGGTTCGTGGAGAGGCAAGATCATTTTGCGTCTGCTGTAGATCGGTAAAAGCTTCTTCCACTAGGTTTCTAGCTGCTCTCGTTTCAGTGACTGACTGTTGGATGGTTTCGACGACTTTGTTTGTGAGTTGTCCGATCTCTTGGACAGCAGTGTATAAGCCAGTAAAGGCATCAAGACTAGAATAAGCGCATGAAGAAGAGGGTGCTGGGATAGGAAGTGGCGTATCTTCCTGCGGAGAGGGAGGTCGAGCAACACCTGCTCGACGTTCGGCAATGATGTGAATAGCTTCTTCAACATCATTCTTAAAGGAATTGGGAAGCAGCAACATAGCGTAAGCATGAATGCGTTTTTGAAGATGAAGGAAGCGGTGACGGAGAGTAATTTCCGTTGTTTCTTTGGCAGTGGCTTCAATGAGGGCTGCAATACGAATGATGTTGACGATGAGGAGGGCAGGGAAGGCGCCTCTTTCAGTGAGGATTCTTTCGATTTCGAGGGCATGTCCCTCGCAGAGAATGGCGGCTTCGATGTAAGAGGAATTATCAATTTCAGCGGTGAGGGTTCCGTATCGTTCAGTTTCAGAGTCGGAGTCATTGGTGGCAGCGACGACAGGTGTAATGTAAGCAGTGGGGAAAGACATTTCGAAAAGGTAGTTAATCAGGTGCTTGACGCGAGTTGATTTGACTGGGGAATAATCAGAGGGCGTGTTGCTTCTTATAAGCACTTAGGATTCGAGCGGAGTTCTTCAGATTCTTTTCTGGGAGCCATTCGTTATCTCCCGGTGAGTATCCTTTCCACGAAACAAGATAGCGTCGGCGATTGCCGGTTCCTTTGTGAGAAAGAATTGCTTCTATTTCGTATTCTTCTTCTTCTTCAATGATATCAGGTGGGGGTTCAGGGAAGTTTGGGCCGTGCACGTCCGTTTCGCTATAGGATGATAAGACAGAAGCATGGAACGTGGGGTGGATCTTCCACTGCGGAGGAAGTTTGAGTGTGAACATGATGGGTGATAAGACATCGATGATCGGGAAAGGTCCGTATCGTTTCGGTGCCAATTTCCTTGATGGGAGTTTGAGTCTAAGATTAGCGGCAGATAGCCAAACCTTATCTCCGATCTTCCATGGGATGTACTTATCTCCTCGGGATCGTTCAGCCATCATTTGCATTGCAATGTTGTGACAGGCGATTGCTTCTTCTCTTATCTTCTGCAGAGATCGTACTCGGTCTTCTGCTGCGGGGACGGTGAGTCAGGGATTAGGTGGGGAATGGCACGTGGTTCGTATCCCATCATCAGATAGAAGGGTGATGCATTCCTTGCATCATGTTTTCGGTGATTGTGAATGAATTCGGTGATTGGTAGGTGTTCTACCCATCTTCAGGGTTGTTACGGCAGTAGATGCGAAGGTATGTTTCAAGTTCTTGATTTAACCTTTCAGTTTGACCATCAGTCTGCGGGTGATAAGCTGTAGATGGAGCGATGACATAGTCGAGAAGTTGGGCAAGTTCCTTTGAGAAGCGAGATAGGAATTGCGGTCCTCGATCCGAAATGACTTTGTCATGGAGTCCAAATCGTCGGTAAACGTGTTTCAAGAATAGCTTAGCAACACCTTCTGAGGTGATGGTTTTCAAACAAGGGATAATAATTACCCCCTTCGTAAGGCCATGGTCTACCACGACCATGATACTGTCAAAGCCACCGGAGACAGGGAGGTCAGTGATAAGATCAACGGAGACCTGGGAGAACGGGCGAACAGCCGATGAAGGAATAGGCGCGAGGGAGGTCGAACAGGATGAGTATCCGCTTTCATTTGCTGACAAAGGGCGCAACCCTCGACGTATTTCCGAATATAAGAGCCCATTGCAGGCCACCAAGCTTCTCGTTTGACGAGTTCCTCAGTTTTGAATCTACCGGGGTGTCCTGCGGTAGGATGATCATGATATCTTTTCAGGATATCGGAACGATGCGCCGGCAGAATATAGGCGCGGTTCTTAAAATAGAGGACGTTCTCCTCAATCTTCCAATCGGAAAGTGCCGACTTCATGGGGGGAGGCACACGCCATCGAGGGCATCAGACGCTGTCTTGAAGACAGGGTCGTCGAGGGGTCAGAGGATGACAGTACATCCTTTAAGTCAGTGTCAATAAGACGAACGAATAGAGCGTCAGGGAGGAGGGTCTGGTCCTTGTTATCGTCTTTGCCAGAGTCATAATCAGGCCGGCGGGATAGTGCATCAGGTACTGCTAATTTAGTACCTGCAACGTGATGCAGTTCGATGTCGTAAATAGACAAAATCAATTGCCAACGTGCTTGGCGACGGGTAGCTTCTGTGCGCTTCTAAGTACAGAAGGTTCTTATGGTCGGTGAATACCAGGACAGGGTGTGGGTTTCCTTCAGATAATGACGCCATTCGTTCAATGCCCGGATTACGGCAAGGAGTTCCCGATCAAAGATCTGGTAATTGCGTTCTGCGGGGTTCAAAGACTGTGAGAGGTATGCACATGGGTGATAAACACCATTCTCATCAGTCTGCAGGAGAACTCCGCCAGTTGCTACAAGCGAAGCGTCGGTAGCAATGGCAAATTGTCGGGAAGGGTCAGGGTTACGGAGTACTGGTTGGGAAGTGAAGCGTCGTTTCAATTCTTCGAAGGTGTCCATACATTCGGTTGACCATTCAAAGGCCTTATCTTTCTTTGTCAAATCGATAAGGGGTCTGGCGATGTCAGAATAGTGGAAATGAACGTGCGGTAGAAGTTGCAAAAACCGAGGAATGACCGAACATCTTTTACAGATTTCGGGATTGGCCATTCGGAGATTCCTTTGGTTTTGGCGGTGTCCATAGCAACTTGTCCGGGGCGAATTATCATTCCGAGGTATTCCACTTCTTCGGCATCAAGGTGCATTTCTCCGGTTTCAAGAACAGATGTTCTTTTCTTATCTTCATCAAAACTCGTCTGGTCCGTTCACGGTGTTCTGCCATTGTCGTGGAGAAAATCAGGATATCGTCCATATAGATAACCATCCATCCTTCATTGATTTCTTGTTGAAAGGTGCGGTTCATGTATGCTTGAAAAGTTGCTGGGAATTGCAGAGGCCGAAGAACATGACGTTCGGTTCAAAGAGGCCAAATTCCGTGGTAAAAGCAGCTTTCCACCTATCATCAGGATGGATGCGAATGTTGTTATAACCGGACCGGATATCCATTTTCGTAAAGAATTGTGCGTTATGAAGACGGCGACAAGGGAAATAGGGAGTGGGAGCGGATATGCGTTCTTGACTGTCCAATCATTGATGTAACAGTAGTCTTGACAGGGACGCAGTTCTCCACTCTTCTTTCCCACAAAGAAGAAGCCACTAGCTTGGGGTGACTTCGATTCTGAGATAAAGCCTTTCGCAACGTTGTCATCGATAAATGTTTTGACAGCAGCGCGTTCTTTTTCTGATAGCGGGTAAACCTTAGACGTGCGAGGGATAAAACCGGGTTTGGTGTCGATCTGATGATCGATACCAGGGCGTTCGGGGGGTAGTTTGTTCAGGCCGTCTTTAGCAAAGACGTCTGCAAAGTCGTGCAGTAATCTGGGACCAATTCTTCGAAGGATTTCTTTTTCTTTTCCTTTTCTTCCGTGGCGAATTCCTGAGCTTTGTTACTATATTTCAGAGGAGGGAGAGGAATTGTGGAGTAGTCGGAGGATTGTTCGAGTTGAGAAGTTCCATCACGTGTCAAGGGTGTATCCATGGATACTTCTTCTATGATCCTCATGCTAATCCCATCGGTAGCGTACTCCACAAGAAATTCTCTATCTCCTAGTTCGTACGAGGAAATTTCGCGTACCTCTGGTGCATGCCAGACGTCGTTCATGGTGTCGAATTGGTCATCATCCTCGTTGGAATCAACGAGGGCACGGGTTCTTCTTTATCGGGGATTTCTTCAATTGAAGCTGAAAGAGTTTTCGGGGGAACGAAGAACTTGGATAGTTTCGGTACGTTGGTGTTTCGTCCTGGAGTTCTTCTTCTGGTTTCCTTTTTCCTTGCTTCTGCTCTTCTATTGGCCGTTGCTCAATAGGTTCTTGTCCGGCCCGATGCTCGGGTTCAGATTCATTCTTACGCTTCTCTGCACGAGGGATCGGTGACACTGCTTGCGGCAGTTGTACGCGTGGGGTTGGTTCTGTAGTACGTGGCATTCGTACTTCTGGTTCTGAGTCTTCAGGGATCTCAATAGGAGACGCGATACTAGGTTTCGGAAGACGGGAATGTTGCCACCTAACATGGTTGAAAAGTTGAGGCAACCCGTTCTTCTTCTGATCTTTGTCCAGATCGATTTCGATTTCGTCTGATTTCTCTGTCCGTGTAAGGACAAGCGTTTCAGCAGCCCAATCTATAATTGGGTTCATTGCTCGTAACCAAGGAATTCCAAGGAGGATTTGATCTCTCCTTCCTAGTTTGGTGATATTGAATTTTCCATACATGGTTCGATCGTCAATCTTGACCACTAGGAGGCAGTAATGCGTGATTGGTCCTCCTTTTATGAGAGTTCCATCTGCCGTTGTAACTCGAAATGGTTCCTTGAGTTTTCGTCGTGTGATTTGATGGAGTTTCACAAACTCTTCCGAGATGAATGTTCCTGCTGCTCCTGAATCGATAACAGCGGTAGTGTCGACGGATTTCAGACGAGTACGCGAGTGGAGGGTGATTGGGACACGAAGTTCTTTTCTTTCACCTACAGCGCGTACAAGTCTTAGTATTACATTGGGAGAAACATACGTCGAGTCTTTGTTTCTCCACATCAAAAATCCTGCACAACCCGTCTCACAGTTTCTTCATCTTCTTCTTCCCCTTTGACTTTGGTTTGTCGAAGCGGGGTCTTCTTCTTTCTGTCAGGACAATTGTGGATGCGGTGTCCTGTCTTTCTGCATCCGAAGCACTGCCCTTTCTTCATGCATTCGGATCTTTCTGTATCGGAGATTCGATCTACGACCATTGCGTTGGAATCACGGTTCGGAATATACCGCGCATTTCCATAGTTCTTCTTCTTCTGTTGTGGAACATGACGTGTCCTCATGGCGTTAAGCCGATGATGGGCATTGTCAATAGCAACGCATTGCAACACAACATCTCTGAATACTTCGGAGACATCTCCTGTATTGAAAAGCTTTGTGAGGATACCCCAATTAAGACCGTCTTGGAAGAACTGGATCTTCATCGCGTTATCGGTGATGTGAGCCTTGGCTGCAAGTGCCTCAAAGTCGGCGACATAGGTATGAAGATCTCCAGTTCCTTGCTTGAGGTCTCTAAGACGTGTAAGCGCTGTCATTCTGGTATCCACTGGTTCGAATGCTTCTTTGAAGCTCTTCATAAACTCCACCATCGTCCCATAACCAACTTTTTGTCCCGATGTGTCGGTAGATTGGGCGTGTTCAAGGAATTGTTCCTTCCATGACTTGGCATTCTTTTCGGTCATGAAGGATGTTATGTAGATGATCTTCTGCTTGTCGGTAGTGTAAAGCTTTTCATTGATGTCAAAGTGCAAATTGCACGACTGGATAAACTTGCGAGAGTTATCACGATCTCCATCGAAACCTATCGGTTGACCGATCTTGTACTCGAATTCTTTGGTCGACATGGTTGATGATTCTTCTGGTGAGTTATACTTTCTCGATGCCTACACGCGCTGTCTTGCTGTCCGTTAGGGCTTTCTTTTGTCAGAGGGCTTCTCTTGACAATCTGCTCAGCGTACGCGTACGCTAGTCTGCTGATCTAAGCGATCAGGGTTCAGGGTCGAGGACTGGATAGTCGACGATCAAAAGGGACTTTAATCTTTTGTTATGAACTGGGGTGGCGTCACCAGCGACAGTGAAAAGACACAGGCAGTCTGCTGGGAGTTCTTACAATGTCCAGAAGAGGACAAGGTGAAAGTACAAGGAACGCGTTCCGAGTACGATCAAGGGTTCAGCCTCAAAGATAAGTCTAAGAGGTATCCGCAAGAATAGAGACTAAGGCTAAGGAGTGCTTAGACTTAGAAGCAATTCAAGACGACTTAGGTTGGAGGCCTAAGCGAAGGATGTTCCAGGTAAAACCCAGTAAGATTAAAGTAGGGAATCTACTACAAGTACACTGTGCTTAAATAGGCCACTATGTGCGCACAGACCAGATAACCGTGAGAATGTAAATGCGTATCCTAAATGAGGAAGGCATGTATCGTACAGATGCGTTGAGCATATGAGACAGAGTCATGTTACGTAATATACAAGGTAAATGAATAGAAAATGAATAGGGGCACGTACAGTTGTAACAAGGACAGAGATTAAGGCTAGTTTCGGAACGAGTTCCTAACTAGAAACTAACGGAGATAGACTATCCGAAGATAGAGTCGGAGATATAGACTATAGGAATCAATCCTAAGTCTCGGAAGGTGACTTAAAGCGGAAAGTGGCTTAAGTCCGGAGGAGACAGAATGAGTAGAATCTAAGATGATATTCGAACTAAGGTTCTACGGAGATCTACAAGTGGTTTATATACTGTAAGTATCTAAGACGGATAATCAGCAAGTCCGGGACTGAGGGCTATGTACAAAGTGTAATGGAAGTCTATTAGTTAATGCACAGCGGATCAGTAAGCATGAATCGGAAATGAACACAGGAAACAAATCAGTAACACAGGACGGAAATATAAACAGCCGGAATACCGGAAACAGGAGGAATGACGAAAGGAGATAGACGCAGATATACACAAGGGAGTTAAGGTGCGAGAAGTGAGCACATTCGGATGGGTGGTCCGGGCAGGATTCGTGGACCAGACAGATATGGAATCGATCGGATCTGATCGGATATGGTCAGATCTGAGATTAGAAGTATGGTATATGACAATAAGGGAAAAACAGATAGGGGCATGTATGATTGTAACACCACCTCCATCCTATGCTGCAAGCAACCATTCTAGTGTTGCTACCCTTGTTGGCCTATCTGCTGCTGTGCAGGAGCTTAACAATACCACCAATGCTATCATCGAAACCATCCAACAAACTGTTGTTGAAACCAGAGAAGCAAGAGGGTCAGTTAAAGAAGCTATTGCCAACATACAGGAAGCAGCGTCCATTGAGGATGCCCCACACACATCATCCCCTATTAGTAGACCATGCACACCACCTTGCATCATTGCCTCCTATGTACATTCTGCCTGGCTCCATGAATCTTGCACTGAAGACCAATGTGAGGCTGCTAAAAAGTTAGAAGTCCCCATCACCGAGCTAGTTGCACTTGGTCCTCATCTTAGGGATCTCAATATTTATCTCCCCATGTCAATCCCAGCATCATTCGGACCAGTGGATTTTGTCCCACCAGTCCTCATTAAGGACTTCAGTATAACTTCTTCTTCTTCTCCTGATGAACTCATGGCAGCCGCTGAGCGCACAACCACCTGTTACAAGAACACCTTCTTGTGCCCCTACTATCATTTTTCCTCCTATGCATCACCATCTACTCTCGTCCTGACGAGGCCTCCATCCTCATCCTCCACTACCTCATCTGGCTTGCCATTGTCACTCCTTATCTCGCCTACACTCACCTCTTCCATCGTCACTAAATGCACACTCTTCCAGTATGCCTCGCGCTCGTGCGCACTCCTTGCACTCCTCACGCCTCCCACCCTCTGTTGCGTTTGATGCCTTCCTCTGCGCTTCAACATGCGCTACCCTCTGGTTCACACAAACAACTCTTTGGCTCAAGGACTACATCTGGTGTTGTATTTCCTTTTATCTTTTCCTTTGCATTTACCTATGACTCATACATCGCCTCATTGGCTCGTACCCTTTATACCTTCGGCTCCACACTTATGACTCCCTTTCGCACATGCGTGCATTCATTGGTTCATATGCCTCTGACTCATTTGTGAGCATGCATCTTCCTACTGGCTATCTGATTTCATACCTAATCTAGTGATACTGACATATTCGCGCTCTGCTTCAATCTTACATATAAATACACACAGATAGCCTTTGTACTTCTCTAACTTGAATCTACTTGATCTTCGACCCTGAACTTCTTTCAATAAGCTTTTCATAAGCTTATTGTCTCTATTCGAACTTCATAGAAGCTCGTCACTTCTACATCTTTGATCATCGTCAAGAACCTCGTCTCTGTGACGTGGGTTGTGAGACAGCGCATAGCGCCCACCTCCAACCAATGCAACTAGCGCTTTGCGCTAGGAGGCCAATATGCACAGGCCGCCGCTCTTGATAGAGCGCCTGTTGCAGACACCACTCAAGTTCCTTAGTGCCTGGATAGGTTGCTAACACCACCCCTGATCTCCCTGCCTCCACATATTCCCTCACACCTGCTCAACAAGCACAGCTTAGACATGATAACAGCTTTGCCTTAGGATGCATGACACATAGGAAAGGGAAGAAACGTGCCCGCTCCACTAGTCCTAAACCTATCATTTCACCATCACCACTTCGCGCCTCAATATCTAACACTGATGAAAACATGAAATGTCGTGTTTGTGGTATCCTAGGACATCGACAAAAGAATTGTCCCAAATACCAGTGTCAAGTCTGTCTTCACTATGCTCCAGCTCATTTATCCATCTATTGCCCTCAGCACGTTGGCAGCCCACTGTTTACTCTTACTTGGAAGGACGATGGGTTTTATGATGCACTCCATAGGTGGGAGCAGCATCTCATTAACAAGCAACGTAGAAAAGAAGGTTGCCAAGCACAAACACAAGCTGAGGAAGAAGCAGCTTATATGTTAGGTGGGAGTGCTGCTGATGAAGATGTCGCTAACTATGACAACTACAACCCCGTCTATGATGCCAATAGAGATGAGTAAAGTCAGTGACTTTATGCTTAACACGGAGGTAATGTTACAATTGTATGTACTCTTATTCATTTTCCTTTCATTCTATTCTTGTTCAGTCTAGCATACACGTACACTAAACCTTCTGCCTTATGACTCATATGTTTCAACATGTCTGTATTACACAATGCCTTCCTTATTAGGATACACAGTTACTTCCCATGGTTACATGGTCTGTGCGCACATATGGCCCTATTTAAGCACAGTATATTACACTTGTATTCCCTACTTTAATCTTACTGGGTTTTACCTGGAAACTGTTACAACCATGCAAAACTGGGGGCTACTAAGAAGTCCTGGCTTTACATGGGGTTGTACCGGAGGGACGGAAAGTCAAAGGGGCTTGGCCTCAGCTTGTACGCTGTGCCCCTTACCTGAGTATGTGCCCTTAATTTCGAATGAAGTCCAAGGGGGAGTTATAGTGAAGTCCAGATGGAGTCCAGATGAACTCTGTAGGACAGGATAGCTCGATAGAGCTCCGAAGGACTTCTGGATGAGCGCGGGAATACACCAGAACTATTTCCAGATGGTAGGGAGTAATGACAAGACTACTGGAACAAGTTCCAAGTAGAATGGATGAAGGATGGACTCCTGGACAAAGTCCAGGGCAGGATAGGAGCAGAGCTCCAGAGGGAAAGATGATTCATAGATGTCAGAGGTTAGGGTAGGATAGATCCAGAGGACCAGAGGTCCGAAGGTCTGGAGCTCGAAGGCGCAGAAGAGCAGAAGAGCGGAGGGACGGATGATCGGACAAGCGTAGCTCTATGAATCTTAGGGAAGGTATTAAATTACTATAGAGGAGTAGGTCTGGATATTATAGAAGGATGAGTATAGACTACTCCGGACAAGGTCCGGAATAGAAACAGACAGGATAAGACTACCAAAGGTAGAGTCGGAGGTGAAACAGATGAGTGACAGGAAATGGACGAAGTCCGAAAAGGATATAGAACAAAGGATCAAGGCTCCAGCCTAGGGAATGATCCCATAGGTCTGAGTCAGAAGCTTACAAGGGCTGGAGCCCAAGTGCAAGAATGGAAACGGATTTATATAGACATGGTAACAAGATACAGAAGTCAAAGGAATATACAGAAGTAGGAAAGCAATGATCAGACTGAAGTCTGCAGGAGTTGTACTACAAGGTTATATACTGTAGGTAGCATGCCGGTAGGTAAGTAAGCATAGTCCGAAGGCTATGTCTGAAGCATGCAGAAACACATTAGTAAGTACAATGGAACATAAGGCTATGAACTCAGAGATAAGACTTGTATGAAATAACTTATCAAGACGGAGGCAGAGATAACCGAGAGCTGGGGACACAGATATATACTAAACGGGGTAATGCACAGGTGTGTGGGAATAGTTCGGATATGAGCTCGGATTGGATATAGACATGGATTGGATATGGACATGGATTGGATATGGACATGGATCAGATATGGACTGGGTCGGATATGGATCAGATTGGATGGGTGGATGAGACCAGATGGATGGATTGGGTCAGATATGGATATGGATGGATATGGATTGGAGTGGTGGACTGGATGTATGAATTGGGTGTCCGGATGTCTATGGATTGAATCGGATCTGGACTGAAATGCATGGTATATGACAGAAACATCCTTCGCTAAGGACCTCCAATCCTTAGTCATCTGAATCATCTCTAAGTCCAAGCACTCCTTAGACTTAGTCTTGCACTCAGAATCCTTAACTATCTAAAGGAATGTGCTCCTTAGTCAGTCACCTTGTTCTCTTGTGAACATTGTAGAACTTCCCAATAATTGACAAGTGTCTTTTCACTGTTGTTGGTGACACCACCCCAGTTCGTAACACTAAGTGAAGGATATTCCAGGTAAAACCCAGTAAGATTAAAGTAGTGAATACAAGTGTGATACAGTGTGCTTAAATAGGCCATATGTGTGCATGGACCAAGAGAGATGTGAGAATATAAGTGCATATCTATCCTAATGAGGAAGGCAACTATAGTACAGACACACTGAGTGTATGAGTCAAGAGAATCACATGATATACGAGGTAGGAACGGAGGGATAAAGTATGTATAAGAAAATGAATAGGGGCACATATGATTGTAACAACAACACAACTGTACAGGGATAAGACTTCTTGCCAGTCCTTAAGTACACAGTCTCCAACTTTTCTACTTCATGGGAGATAATGTGCTGAGTTCTTGGGTGGGTATCTTTTTCAATGGTCTTTCTCTTGAAGATCTGCATGAAAGTGTTGAGTTTGAGATTTGTAGTAGTCTTTAAATAGTAGGTATGTTTCACCCTAGTAGATTGTGTTTCAACCTATGAAAGTCTGTTTCAACTTTGTCATGTTCTGTGTGTCTCCCCTTCTGTTAAAAGAGAGAGTCTTTAGATCTGTATATGTAAAGCTTAGCCTGAGAGCTGTTAGATGTTATATAGTCAACCCCTGTAAGGTAGTATATAATCTAGAGTAGATATAGATTTCTTAGTCTTACTTCAAGGCTAGATTGCCTGCACTTTTATTCTTATGAAATATCACACAGTAGGAGACAAGAATGAAAATGGGAAGTCATTTATTACAGATGAAAAATGGGCTCCTTATATACCTTTTGGAGGCCCTGCTTACTAAGCATGATTCAACACATGGATTGGTAAGAAACCTTCCTATTTAGTGTGTTGAGTCAGCTTTTTTTACTAAGTACATTATAAATACAGTGAATTCTTATAAAGCATGACAAAAGGCTATTGAGTCATCTCAGGGATTTGTCATGCAAAAGCTGACAAACCAAGCCTTTTGGGGGAGCTTACTCATCCTTTTTACTAAGTGCATTACAAATAAAGTTCGAATCTTACAAAGATCTTACAAAGCATGATAAATCATGACAAAACATGATGTTAAGTCTGAAAGTCTTACAAATCATAAAATTTGAGGACAGAAAGTTCTGGAATAAAATGAAAGGAAATAGAATATGAAGGAACTAAAGTACAAAGTACATAAAAAATATGAAAGACAATCAATGTCTGAGCAAAATCACAGGGCAACTTAGAGATATAGTATGGGCTATTGGTTCTTTCCTATCACTCCTTATCTTAGCTTGGTATGAATCTCATACCATGTATGACAATGCACTAGTTGGGAGTGGGATGTGACCAGCACATCATCAGGGTGAGTAAGTGAGCCAACAGATGAGAAATGCACTGCCTGAGAGCAGGACACAGCCAATTTCCAAAGCATAATTAGGGTTGAGTAAGCAAGCTAACAGATGAGAAACACAGTGCCTGAGAGCAGGACGGGGTCAGACCATCATCAGCATGGGGTAAGCAAGCCAAAAGACAAGAACAGCTTACTACAGGGCCTGGCATTGTCACTCTGAAGGTTGAATGTGAAGGCAACTCTAGGTTGATGGTGAAGCTGCTCTCATCTGATGTGTGTTTGAGTGGAAGATGAACTTAGTGAAATATTCCAACAAACTCACCTTCAAATAAGTAGAGTGTATTCAGATGGTCGAGAACACCATATACATGGGTTGATTTGTGTTGGGACAGTATATATTTCATGAGCACATGAAGATCTGGAAAAGTCATCAGGAAATTGTTCAAAAATGATCTGAAAATGATCTGTTTGCAACTATGGACTCTTACATTTTGCTACACATCTGATTTATGTTGGATTATGAGCTAGGTACATTTCACCTCTGATTATTCTTCCTGTCTCCCTTGAAATATCCTCTGATCAATTTCTTGTTGACACAGTGAATGGTGTGACATTGCAATTGTCATTGAGATGTCGGTCCCACAACATCATGTGGTGTTCCAATCCATTAGAATATTTGATAGTCATTATCATATCTTATTGATATTGGCATATCATTCCCATGATTGCATGTGCTGTTTCAACACATTGGAACACAATATCTCAATCAATAACATTGCTGTCTATACCTGTTCATATTGCTATCAAATTCATGCATCTACACATTGTTACAACCATGCAAAACTGGGCTACTAAGAAGTCCTGGTCTTACATGGGGTTGTACCGGAGGGACGGAAAGTCAAAGGGGCTTGGCCTCAGCTTGTACGCTGTGCCCCTTACTTGAGTATGTGCCCTTAATTTTAGATGAAGTCCAAGGGGGAGTTATAGTGAAGTCCAGATGGAGTCTGGATGAACTGTGTAGGACAGAATAGCATGATAGAGCTCCGAAGGACTTCCAGATGAGCATGGGAACATGCCGGAACTATTTCTGGATGGTAGGGAGTAATGGTAAGACTACTGGAACAAGTTCCAAGTAGAATGGATGAAGGATGGACTCCTGGACAAAGTCCAGGGCAGGATAGGAGCAAAGTTCTGGAGGGAAAGATGATCCATAGATGTCAGAGGATAGGATAGGATAGATCCGGAGGACCAGAGGTCCGAAGGTCCGGAGCTCGGAGGAGCAGAAGAGTGGAGGGGCAGATGATCGGACGAGCGTAGCTCTATGGATCTTAGGGGAGGTGTTAAGTACTAGGGAGGAGTAGGTCCGGATATGGTGTAGAGGTAGTATAGACTACTCTGGACAAGGTCCAGAATAGAAACAGACAGGATAAGACTACCAAAGGTAGAGTTGGAGGTGAATCAGATGAGAGACAGGAAACGGACAAAGTCCGAAAATGATATAGAAAAAGGATCAAGGCTCTGGCCTAGGGAATGATCCCATAGGTCTGAGTCAGAAGCTTACAAGGGCCGGAGCCCAAGTGCAAGAATGGAAACGGATTTATATAGACATGGTAACAAGATACAGAAGTCAAAGGAATATACAGAAGTAGGAAAGCAATGATCAGACTGAAGTCTGCAGGAGTTGTACTACAAGTTTATATACTGTAGGTAGCATGCCGGAAGGCAAGTAAGGATAGTCCGAGGCTATGTTTGAGGCATTGCAGAACACAAGGCTATAAACTTGGAAATAAGACTTGTACGAAATATCTTATCAAGATGGAAGGTCAAGATAACCGAAAGCCAGACACAGGTATTAACCTAAAAGGAGTAATGTGCAGGTGCGCGGGAATAGTTTTGGATATGAGCATGGATCAGATATGGACGCGGATCAGATATGGACATAGATCGGATATGAACATGGATCGGATGGGTGAATCAGATCGGATGGATGGACTGAGTCAGATATGGATATGGATTAGATATGGATGGATATGGATTGGAGTGGATGGGTGGATTGGATATGCGAGCTGGATTGGATGGGTGGACTAGGATGTATGGATTGGGTGTCTGGATGTCCATGGATCAGACCTGAATGTACGATATATGACACACATTATTCTTATTTTGGACTGTATACACATTCATGCTACCCAAATGGACCTTGATTTGCGATACTTGCAGCCAGAAATTCAAGAGCTGTGGACTTGCTGCCCACCAGAAGGCCTGCAGGAGGGATACTTTATGGATACAGAAAGATTGCAAGAGACAGAATGCTCAAGCAGGTGAGTACATTCAACTTAGTCTATGTTGTCTGTGCATATTAAGTATAATCCCTCTTGACAGCTCAAGCCCACCCCAAGCTGCTGAATGCTCAATATCATCTAGTCCAATCATCACAACAGCCAGGTGCATCCCGAGGTTTGATTCAATTTAATTGATCTGTATTTTATTTAACAATTTCTAGGCTCTCATGCAGCTCCTGCTATGCATGAACCTCCTTTCGACAAGCATGTAAATCCTGATGAAGGTATGTTAATATTTGTATCATCAATAGATTGTTCATTCATTTCATGTAGGTCTATCATTCACAGTGCTGCAAGAGGCACTGGATGATCATATCCTACTGCCTGTATTCTGGCAGGATGATATTAGAACAGAGTATCATCCTTGTAGTGGCATCCCTATGAAAACTGATCGCTTTGCTGATTTTTGTTGGCATACTATGACTGGCTCACAAGTACCTGAAAATACTACTCCCTGGGAACTGTTTGCCTCACACATTGAATTCAACTTTGCTGAGTTGATTCTCGAAGCCAACCTTACAAAACTGCAGACAAATGAGCTTATCAGTCTCATCCGTCACACTGCAATTGAAAGATTCTTAGTTACCAACTATGATGGAATTTGTAAGATGTGGGATGCAGCATCTCCTTGTCATGCAAACATAAGTCTCTGCTAAGTATTGACTTGCTATACCTCACTGATGATTAATTTCCAAGTGCAGTTCAAATAGGAAGTGATTTTGATCCCACATAGGGACCAGGAGCACAACTTTGATGTTTGGTATAGGCTGCTCTGGGACTGGGCCTATGACCTGTTGAAAGACCCTCGCCTTGGTCCACATTTCATATTTGATGCTCAGTGATTGTACAAGTATGATGGACAAGACTTTGTGCATTTTTTGATGAGCCATGGATGGCCAATGCCTTCTGGGATGGTCAAGTATGTATGGGCTACTAAATTTGAATGTTCTAATGTGTGTTTTGTAGTCATCCTTACCAAAGGATGAAGGGAAACCATTCACTTTTATCATATATGCCAACAAGGCAAAACTATCTTCGTTTGGTTGTCAAAAAGCATATCTGTCATATTCCATACATCTGATCTCAGATCCGATTGATCCTGCTTCTGTCCAGTCCACAGATCCTATCTGGATCTCCCATCCAAAAGTTCCTACTTCTCACACTCTAACTCCCTTGTGGACATCTGCATCTACCTCCTTTCAGCAATCCTCCTGTCTCTGGTATTCCAGCTATGTATATTTCCCTCCTGCTTATTGATCTGTTACCTATGTCTCATTTCCGACTCGTGCTTATTGATCCACTGTGCATTGACTAATAGACTTCCATTATACATTGTACATAGCCCTCGGTTCCAGACTCATTGATTATCCGTGCTAGTTACTTACAGTATATAAACCACTTGTAAATCTCCGTAGGACCTTGTTTGAATATCATCTTAGATTCTGCTCATTCTGTTCCTCCAGACTTGAGTTACTTCCAGCTCTAGTCATCTTCCAAGACTTAGGATTGATTCCTATAGTCTATATCTCTGACTCTACCTTCGGGTAGTCTACCTCCATTAGTTTCTAGTTAGGAACTCATTCCGAGACTAGCCTTATTCCTTGTTCCATCTCCACGTTCCAGATAACCTTCAGACATATCATATCCAATACCTTCAGACATCCGGATCCATCACACAACCACTTCCAGACCTTTGGACGTATATCTCTCCTCTGAAATAAAGGGCATTACTCGGGAAAGGTGCACAGTGTATGAACTGAGGCCAAAGCCCTTCAGATCTCTTACCCTTTGAGTACAGTCTTAAAAATATCCCATCATTGCACGATGTGCAAATTTACCTGTTGGAATATGCAACGGTGAAGGTTTTGGTGGTGGTCACCTTGTAGGCTGGCTTCCGATTGTATGATGAATTATTCAATTTATCATTGGCTTCTATGCTTATGGCTGACTCTTGCAGGTTGAAGAAGAGAAACAATATTCTGGAACTCAGTCCTTCATCAATTTCAAGAATGTTGTCTGGCATGAATCATTCAAGTGCCTTCTCAAATCGCTCACACCACTCTTGAAAACCAGTTTTTGTGTCAAGTGTTGGGATGGTATTGAGCGTCTTTTTTATCCACTTATTCTTATTTTATCAGCTGACTATGAGGAGCAGTATGTGTGTTGCCTATATCATTCTGATTCACTAATGGCTATTCTACAGATGTGTTATGACCTTGATATGTGGAATGAAGTGCAAATTCTTTTGTCCCATCTGTCTCGTTCCTAGAGAGGAACTTGGTAATGTGCTTACATCATATCCATTGCAAACAAGCATGTCTATGCAAGCTACACTTAGAGAGACTCGAAGTTTCGCTCGACAAGAAGACAAAGAAAAGGTATTAATGTCTTGAGGCCTCCAGGATGTAGATGTAAGTGTCCTGTTGTTGTATCTTTGTTCCCAACTCTAATTGTTTGTTTTAGAATGCATTTTTGTATGTCGCTCACATGAATGTCTGTTACAATTGTATGTGCCCCTATTCATTTTCCTATCACTTTGTACATCACATGATCTGTTTACTTGTTTCTTAACCAGTTTAGCATACTGTTAAGACCATACTCAAAAGGTATAAGATCTGAAGGGCGATGGCCTCAGTTTGTGCACTGTGCCCCTTTCCCAAGTATTGCCCTTTATTTCAGGAGGAGGATATACATCTGAAGTGATTGTGTGATGGATCTGGATGTCCGAAGGTAACAGATATGTTATGTCCAAAGGTTATCCAGAACGTAGGAATGGAAAGAGGTTTAAGACTAGTATCGGACAGAGTCCTTAACTAGAAACTTGTCATATACCATACTTCTAATCCCAGATCCAACCATATCTGATCTGATCAGATCGATTCTATTTCCGTCTGGTCCACAGATCCTGTCCGAATCACCCATCCGAATGTGCCCACTTCTCGCACTCTAACTCCCTTGTGTATATCTGCGTCTATCTCCTTTCGTCATTCCTCCTGTTTCCAGTATTCTGGCTGTGTATACTTCTGTCCTGTGTCACTGATCCGTTACCTGTGTTTTATTTCCGATTTGTGCTTACTGATCCGCTGCGCATTAACTAATAGACTTCCATTACACTTCGTACATAGCCCTTGGTCCCGGACTTGTTGATTATCCATATTAGATACTTACAGTATATAAACCACTTGTAGATCTCCGTAGAACCTTAGTTCAAATATCATCTTAGATTCTGCTCATTCTGCTTCCTTCGGACTTGAGTCACTTTCCGCTCTAGTCATCTTCCGAGACTTGGGATTGATTCCTTTAAATCTATATCTCCGACTCTATCTTCGGATAGTCTACCTCTGTCAGTTTCTAGTTAGGAACTCATTCCAAAGCTAGCCATAATCCTCGTTCCATCCCTACGCTCTGGATAACCTTCGGACATATCATATCCGATACCTTTGGACATCTAGATCCACCATGCAATTCCTTCCAGATCTTCAGACATATACCTACTCCCTGAAATAAGGGGCATTACTCGGGAAAGGGGCACAGTGCATGAACTGAGGCCAAAGCCCTTCGGACCCTTCACCCTTTGAGTATGGTCTTAACAAAACTAATGGAAGTAGACTACCCATAGGTAGAGTCAGAGATATAGACTATAGGAATCAATCCTAAGTCTTGGAAGCTAACTAGAGTTGGGAAGAACTCAAGTTCAGAGGAACAGAATGAGTAGAATCTAAGATGATATTTGAACTAAGGTTCTACAGAGATTTACAAGTGTTTTATATACTGTAAGTAACTGGCATGGATAATCAACAAGTCTGAGACCAAGGGCTATGTATGATGTATAATGGAAGTCTATTAGTAAATGCACAGTGGATCAATAAGCACAAGTCGGAAATGAGACATAGGTAATGGATCAATAAGCAGGACAGAAATATACATAGCTGGAATACCGTAGACAGGAGGATTGCTGAAAGGAGGTAGATGCAGATGTCCACAAGGGAGTTAGAGTGCAAGAAGTAGAAAGTTTTGGATGGGTGGTCCAAATAGGATCTGTGGACCAGATGGAAGCAGGATCGATCTGATCAGATTGGATCTGAGATCAAATGTATGGTATATGACACATACGCATATACTAAACCTCTGACTCATACATCTCAACATGTCTGTACTATACATGCCTTCCTTATTAGGATATGCAGTTACTTTCTCACAGTTACCTGGTCTGTGTGCATACAGTTACGTATATAAGCATAGTGTACTTGTAGTAGATTCTTTACTTTAATCTTACTGGGTTTTACCTGTAGAAATTCCCAATGATTGATAGTGTCTTTTCATTGTCATTGGTGATGCTACCACAGTTCATAACAAAATATTAAAATCTATCTGATCATCGACTATCCAGTCTTTGACCCCAAACCCTTGATTGCTTAGTAAGCAAGATTAGTGTATGTGTATGCTAAACAGATCAATGACAAGGAGCCCTCTGACAAAGACAAGCCCTAATGGACAGCAAGACAGAGTTTGTAGGCACCAAGAAAGTACACTCATCCCCACCGACTTCCCATCATGATCATGACAACTACTACTACGGGAAAAGAATTTGAATTCAAGATCAGACTCCCATCCATCTTTTATGGATATTATAACAATTCTGCAAACTTCATCCTATCATGCAACACATATCTTGATATCAATGACAAAATCTACACAGATGATAAGAAAAAAATCATCTTCATTATGTCATTCATGAATGAAAAGAATGCCAAATCATGGAAAGAGCAGTTCCTCTCCCATGCTCAATCCACCAACATAGCTGGCAACAAGGTCAGTTATGGATTGATGAAGGATTTCATGAAGAGCTTCAATGAAGCCTTTGAAGCAGTGGATCCCATGGGAACTGCTATCATGAAACTAAGAGATCTGAAACAAGGAATCAGCAATCTCCAAACCTACATCACTAACTTTGAACATCTTGCAGCTAGGGCAAAAGTCACAGATGATGCCACAAAGATCCAGTACTTCCAAGATGGCCTGAACCTAGGCATCTTAACAAAGCTGTTTGCACCAGGAGACATCCCCAACGTATTCAAGAACATGGTTTCACAATGCATTTCAATCAACAATTCCCACCAGTGTCTCAATGCCATCAGAAACCATCACACTCCACAACAGAAGAAGAAGAACTATGGAAACTCCCACTACACCCCCAATCACAACCCTAATGTGATGGTGGTTGATCGCATCTCTGATGCAGAATGCACCAAATGCATGAAGAAAGGACAATGCTTCAGGTGCCAAAAGACTGGGCATCACTTCAGCAATTGCCCTGACAAGAAGAAGAAAACTTTGACATGCCAGGCTGAAATAAATGAACTTCCTGATGAGGAAGATGAAAACAAAATGGTGTGCTGTATGAGGCAGGATTTTTAGAATGGGAGAACAAGAAATCAATGTATGTTTCTCCCAATGTATTATTAAGACTTGTACATGCAGTTGATCAATGAAAGGAACTTTGTGTTTCCATTACTCTTCTGTCATGAACTCATCTAAAATTTGTTGACACCACTGCCATCATAGACTCTGGAGCAGCTGGAACCTTTATCTCTGAGAAGTTTGCAAAGCTCCACAAAATCACTAAACAAAAGCTTGATAAGCCTTTCAAAGTCACGACTGCCAATGGCTCCTATGTCAAAGGGGGGCCAATCATGCACTACTGTCTACTAATGGTCAAAATTGATCAATGCACTATGTTCAGCAAGTTCAATATCACCAAACTTGGCTGACATGATCAGATTCTTTTAGGGATCCTGTTACAACCATGCAAAACTGGAGGCTACTCAAAAGTCCTGGCTTTACATGGGGTTGTACTGGAGGGTCAGAAAGTCAAAGGGAGTTGGCCTCAGCTCATACGCTGTGCCCCTTGCCCAAGTAGGTGCCCTTAATTTTGGATGAAGTCCATTGGAGAGTTCTTGGTGAAGTCCAGATGAAGTCTGGATGAACTCTAAGGCAGGATAGCTCAATAGAGCTCCAAGGACTTCCAGATGAGTATGGGAATACACCAGAACTATTTCTGGATGACAAGGAATAATGATAAGACTACTGAAACAAGTTCAAAGTAGAATGAATGGAGGATAGACTGCCAGACAAAGTCCAGGGCAGGATAGGAGCAGAGCTCCAGAGGGAAAGATGATCCACTAGAGTCGAATGACATCATAGGATAGATCTGGAGGTCCAGAGGTCCAGAGCTCAGAGGAGCAGAAGAGTGGAGGGGCAGAGGATCAGAGGATCAGAGGATCAGAGGATCAGATGAGCGTAGCTCTGTGGATCTTAGGAGAGGTATTGAACTACTATAGAGGAGTAGGTCCAGATATTATCAAAGGAGAGTATATACTACTCCAGACAAGATCCACAATAGAAAGAAACAGGATAAGTCCACCATTGGTAGAGCCAGAGGTAAAATGGATGCAAGAATAGGAATCGGACAAAGTCCAAAAGGTCATAAGACAAAGGATCAAAGCTCCAGCCTAGGGAATGATCCCATAGGTCTGAGCCAGAAGCTTACAAGGGCTGGAGACCAAGTGCAAGAACAGAAACAGAGTTATATAGACATGATAACAAGATACAGAGTAATCAGAGGAATATACAGAAGTAGGAAAGCAATAATCAGACTGAGGTCTGCAGGAGTTGTACTACAAGTTAATATACTGTAGGTAGCATGCTGGAAGGTAAGTAAGTGTAGTCCAAAGCTATGTCTGAAACATACAGAAACACATTAGTAAATACAGCGGAACATAAGGCTATGAACTCGGAAATGAAACTTGTATGGAATAACTTATCAAGAAGGAGGCAGAGATAACCAAGAGCCAGAAGCACAGATATATACCAAAAGGGGTAATGCGCAGGTGCATGGGAATAGTTCAGATATGAACTTGGATCAGATATGGACATGGATCAGATATGGATATGGATCAGACAAGTAGACTGGATCGGATATAGATTGGACAAGTGGACTGGATCAGTTGAGTGGATTGGATTGTACATGTATGGATTGGATGTTTGGATCTGGATGGATTGGGTTGGGTGTGTATAGATTGGGTGTCCAGATTGGACCTGAATGTCTGGTATATGACAGATCCCCTGACTTCATGCAATGAACCCAGCCATTGACTGGACTGCCAAAACCCTTACCCTTTCACAAACCCCTAAATCTGATGATCTCAAAATCGATCTCAACAAAGACAGAAAGAAGGAGGGCCTCCTGCCTATATTCCCACAGCATGAAAAGAAGCCCAGAAGAAGTGAAAGAACTTGAAACTTCCACAGAGGAAGGTAGTGACATTCAATGATCCTATTATCTCAAATCAAAATGAGGGTTCAGAACCTGAACCAGCACCTCGTGTATGTGTGCCACACACAACAACACCAGAACCCTGCATACAACTACCATGAGCAGTATCACCACTCCCATGCATGGAAAAGCAGAAGAATGATGAAGAACCAGAAGCTCAAGCTGGACCCCAGCCTAGAGAGCAATGACCCCCTGAAGAACAGAAGCATGGAAAGAGAAAAGCCAAAGAAGGATTAGTGGATGCACCACCAGGAAAATATTGGATTTGGGATGAACCACCTGGCAAGGTTTTCAATCTAATCAAAGAAATTTCTGGCGAAGAAGAACCTGTGCCCTCAATAATCCCAACCAAGGATGATGGCCAATTCAACATGGTGCAAGATATCTGAGTTGTGCCAGAAGTACATGAAATCTCCTCCTATGAACTTGGGGACAGAGAATTCCTTGTGGAGTATGACACCAATGGAGTTAGCATGAGAATCATCGAAGAAGTCTCTATGGACACACCACTTATATGCTATGGAACCTCTTGACTCAAACATCTCCCCAACTACTCCATGATTTCACTACCGCCCCCCAAATACAGTAAAAAAGCACAGGAATTTGCCATAGACAAAAAGGAATAGAAAAAGAAATATTTTGAAGAATTGGTACCATCATACTTGCACAACTTCACTGATGTCTTTGCTAAAGATGGATTGAATAAACTACCCCCAAACGCCCTGGTATCGACCATTGAATTGATACCAAATCCAGTTTTATTCCTCGCACATCTAAGGTTTACCTGCTATCAGAGAAAGAATGCACCGCTGTCAAAATGTTGTCGCCTCAAGCTAGTGGCTTCTTCTTTGTGGGAAAGAAAAGCGGAGAGCTTCACCCCTGTCAAGCTTATTGCTGCATCAATGATTGGACAGTCAAGAATGCCTACTCTCTGCCACTCCCCATTTCCCTTGTTGCCTGCCTTCACAACGCACAGTTCTTTATGAAAATGGATATTCAGTCTGGTTACAACAATATTCACATCCATCTCAATGGTCACTGGAAAGCAGCATTTACCATGGAATTTGGCCTCTATGAACCAAACATCATGTTCTTTGGCCTTTGTAATTCCCTGGCAACTTTCCAAGCATACATGAATCACACCTTCCAACAAGAAATTAATGAAGGATGGATGGTGATTTATATTGATGATATCCTGATTTTCTCTACAACAATGGCAGAACACTAAGAGCACACTAGACAAGTGTTGATGAAATACAACAGGAACACTTATTCTTGAAACCAGAGAAATGCACCTTTGATGCAGAAGAAGTGGAATACCTCAGAATGATTATATGGCCCGGACAAGTTGCTATGGACACCGCCAGTATGGCAGTCAACCTCTGCGACATCTTCTTAGGTAACAGTTAAAGACTTGCTCAAGCATGCTCGAGTCCTTCACTCATGCCAGAAAAATATTGAGGGTTGCACCATCATTC
The DNA here is from genome assembly GCA_016800925.1 of Suillus spraguei. NCBI lineage: Eukaryota > Fungi > Basidiomycota > Agaricomycetes > Boletales > Suillaceae > Suillus > Suillus spraguei. The sequence goes on along the minus strand of JABCPU010000350.1, from coordinate 43,947 downwards.
TGATTCATTCATGCTTGCATGTTGGACATAATAAAGTAGGAACGACTACAGGACACTGGAGACTGACATGCATCAGTCAAGTATTGGTACACAATATTACAATCTCCAACTTGAAACTAGAACTATAGGTCTTCAGTGTTAAGAGCAGGTTTCACACAAAATAATTTTTTCTCCGCAACAATTCCCTTGTACGCCATTTAAAACTTCTTTTGCATGTCCTTCGTACTGCCGGGAACTTCCTGAATGAATTCTCCGACCTCCAAAACCGCATGTTTGAGGGCATCGATGTCTCGGGTACGATGATCTAGTGAGGAGGGCTCCAGCTTACTGCGTAATTGCAGGCCCTTCTTGAGGAGCGATCTGTAGACAAAAACTACACGTTAATCATTGCCATGACGCTGGGTGAGTTTTGACTGACGTCATCTTGTTTCTCTGCCTGCCCAACTCCTCGAGCTGTTCATGAGGGACCTGGTTGAGATATTTCGTCTTCATCTTGGCAGCGTGAGTTAGAGTAATGCCTTGTTCTAGGCACGCCAGAAGATGGGGTAATGGTCCAAGGAAAAGAAGTCGGTAATGGCTTGGACGCCATCCAGAGGATCGCATCTGTTTGAGACATTTCTTGAATATCGCATCGATTTCTCCATCTCCTGCAGAGCTTGAGCAACGCCAAACGTGATAGCGATATGCATCCTGAATCTTGTGAGCTGCCCATTCCTGCTCTTCCGATGGCCCATTGGAATAAAGGGACTCATTCGGCACAGGGTCAAGGGATGCAAGGGATGTGACCGCCTCGTCCATGTCTTCCATGCCATCAGTGGCATCGGAATCAATGACCACTGGAACTTCTTCCTCCTCCACTTCCTCTACATCAGCCTCCTGGGGTATCGGCTCCAAGTTCTCCTTCTTGGCCTGACAAATCTCTACATCACCTTTGGCATGCTGCATGCGAGGCACGAAGGTGGCTGCCTCCACCCTGAGCGAAGACTGTGCGGCGACCATGTGCGAGGATAGAAGATAGGGAATTTCACTAGCCTTTTGGTAAAGCAGTTGTCGCACCGATGACGGGACTTGAGTAGATTGCTTCGTCTTGTGAACAAGTTTGACAAGATCGCTCGCAGTATCGTTAGTATTGAAATTGAGAACAGCTCGCAGGTAACCATTTAAGCGAGGCATTCCTGCGTTGGGCAAAAGCGCCATATACTCAACAACGTTGTCCACGAGTTTTCGATAGTATGCAGGGCGCTGAGGTTCATACGTTTTGTGCAAATCAAGCACGATCGAATTGACTTTGCGCTTGACCATGGGATATCGTGTATTGTGAGCGACTGTTATAATGAATTGTTGAACTATGATGAACCAAAGCAGACGCACCAAGGCAGAGAGTCCTACAACTGTGGAATACGTATGGATGAGTGATCACTATACATAGTAGTCAACTGGACTTACAGCCGGAAGATGAAGATATTGCGAAGCAATGGTGTGATATTGCCAACATGCGTAAGCCACAGAAAATCTGCTGATCTGTGAGCATCAAACACAATCTGCAGGGTATACAAAAGTTCTACCTGTAGCACCATCCATGCGCAATCTCTGTATCAGATTTCCTACCGCATCCAAGAGCGAGCTTATTGACCCAGGTTCAACGTATTTCTTCACAGAAAACTTGTTGGGGAAGATCAACCAGTTGGATGGAAGAACGACACCGTGCAGTGGAAGTTCGTTGGAAGCACGATCCATTCTGTGATTGATAACAAAAGAGGAAAGGATGTCCTCAATGCAGTCGCATAGAACAGACAGATTGACACGTAAACGATAGTGGAGGACATGCCTACAGAACTTTGAGTATGTGCGTATGATCACAAGGCGTAAACTCACAGTAGAAACAGAATTCCTGATGATATACTGCTCGGAGCAGCTCCTTGGTAAGAGTTGATCATATCCATCACCAGGTAGCGATTATCTGGCTTGCGGAGGAGCTTGATATATCTATATTGAGTGAGACACTTCGCCTGAGTAATGTAGGCAGGAGCATCATTCCGGTCAAAAGTGAAACTCAAGCTGGCGATTCTCATCAAGGTCGTCAAAAATTGAGGACTATTGGATGGATTCAAAAGATAGAAAGATTCACAGATCCAGTTCTTCACCACTCTTAGGCCGGCTAAACCATGCGGAATGAGGGTCAAATCGAGGTCTGCAAGAGAACCTTGGATGAATGAGGGCGGAGCCAGCACCTCGTGAAGGTGTTCGAGTCGGTCTCTCACACTGACGACAGTATCAGCGTATACTTCAGCCATAGACAATACACTAGGCGCACCTTTCCCATTGTTTCATACTAGGATGCGCGGAGTACATGAGTTGTAAGATAAGAATTAGCTGCATGTGGATCGCAACATGGGCGTTGTAGTGCACGTGGCCCAAACTCGATCTTGTGACATGATTCTGGGGGCATTGGTCTCTTTGACACGTCCCGAAGACGATGAATGACAAGCACTGCGAAAAGACTGGAGCATGGCAGCACATTTCATCGACTGCCAAAACCTTGTCCTTTAAGACAGTTCGAATGGACCGACGGATCAATTCCGTCATATTTTTACGGGAAGCCGTATATCCAGACTGATGCACCGAGACCAGGCGGTTCCAAGGAGTTTTCGTCACGTTGTTGTACAGGAATGTTCCACTCGGGATGAGAAACTTGTCGCCTGACAGTGGCACAACTGATAATAGCGTCTGTACATCGCATTCGCGGCGCCCTAAGGGGTCGGACAAGGTCGAAGTTTGATAGAGGAGTCGCGCATACGTATGAAACATTTCAAGAAAGCTTGCCATTTCATGGAGCTGGAAAGGACGAATGTCTGTCGATCGAGCGAAAAAGTGATCCAGGCAATGGAGAGCGGCAGTGTAATGACCATGTTCCTGAAAGGTACGCGCAAGTTTCTTCAACGACTCGTGATCTTCTCGCCAGATGCTCTGAAACATCAAAATCTACATATCACAGGATCAGTTCGGTTGGTATATTTCAGTAATGTGCAATATATACCAAATTACGAGACATGGGCTCCAGTTTCTTGACCTGCAGCTCATCAGCGAGGGCGATAGCTTGCCGCACTGAATTGTCAACAGTGGCTTTCGGGGTGATCCTGAATGAAAATTCGCGCCACATGAATTCTAGAAGTGTGTCGGCCGCACGAGCAGCTGAATCAATGTTTCTGTTGTCCTTGAGGAATGCTTGTATGGCTTCCATAGGGCGGTTCTCTGATAGGTGTATCTCCGCAACCTCGTAGTACATGGAGTGGGACACCAGAAGGGAAACACGAGCATCATTCAAGTCATATTCCTCCAAAAATTCAAGTTCCTCTTCAAAGGAAGAGAATAGAGGTACAGGGGCTCTGCACAATCACCGTCAACCCAAATCATAGCAAAGTTGGGGTCACTTACTGATTGTTACTTCTGCCGCAATAATGAAGCCGACACACCATCCACAAATCTGTTGCGGTCTTTTCAGGTATCACGGCGCGGTGATCAGTAAGAACATGGAGCGTCCTGTCAAAAGATCCAGCTTTGCGGTATTGCTTTGCAGCTAGCTCAAACTCTTCAGCCTTGAGATAGGTATCAGCAGCTTTGATGTATTGTCCTCCTCGGACGTAGGAGTCTGCCGAGGTGCGGTAATATTGACGTCTCTCATTGCCAGTCGCAGCTGCAGCACAGTCAACAAAGGCATCTGCTGCCGTAGTAAAAGCCCTTTGCTGAACGTTAAGCAAGGCTACTCCGATACTGGAACGTGCTGCCTCCCGTAGCAGATAAGCTTCACAAACCTTCACCTCACGGCGAAGGTCAGCATGCTTGAAGCAATGTAGAGCCTGCGTATAGCGCTTGTGGAAGAACAGTGAACGCCCGGAGGATGCCCATTCCTCCGGAGTAGAGGAGACGGCTAGAGGAGGAACATCGGTACCACGGGCACAGGTGCTGATCAGATTTTGAGACTTCCAAAAGATCTGAGAACAGAGGATTATCAAACCATGCCGCGCATGACATGCAAATGGTCTGAACGTACACGCATAGCATCGGACTTATCGGATGTGTCAAATATCCATACGTTCCTCCTTGCTCGGGTAATCCCCACATAGAGGAGTTTCAACTAATAAAAGTAAGTTATGCGTATTCCTTGATTGATGAGCGGCATACTTACCTCGCTGCATATTCCAGCGTACCGGGCCTCATCACGATAAAAATCAGGTGCATATTTTTGACCCTCTACCCCATTGAGAACTACCCGCCAGCGTGACGCATCTATGGCAGAATCCCCGAAAAAGTTGTACAAGAGAACCTGGCCGGAGTCAGTCAGTCATCAGACAGTCAAGGTCAGCTTTCTCACATCGTCGAACTCAAGACCTTTACTATCATAGAGCGTCCTGCGCAGACGCGTAAACTTGAAAATCATGGAGCACAAATAATTGCAAGATGACCCACATAGTCATTCCAATATCGCCTACTTGTTCTTGCAACTTCTTGACTGCCGCTTCGTCACGTACAAGTATGCCTATCAAATGACTTTTCAAAATATGAACGTAACCTTGAGCAGGGACATTTTACACTGGCGGGCTCCAAGCTCTAAGTTACTAGCACTGCGAGAACCTTAGCAGGGGAACGACAAATATTAAGGTGCTCCACTTACCTTTCACCGACCAAAAACCGTTTGCAGTGACTGTCATTATCCACGTCCGTAAAAAATACTGGCTTCACTCCATCGACTGTCCCCCTTTCAGGTTGGAGGTGATCAATTGCGTTTGGCCAGAACTTCGTGATGAGCTCGATGACAGAATGAGCACAGTTCACGATGCCATTGTGCGATCTGTAGTTGGTGGCCAATTGAAACATCGTTGGTTGATGCGCAGGAGCTCCAGTGGGGGTTATTGAGCTACTGTAACGCTATAAGAAGACATCAAATCACACTCTGGAACACAACTGCTAGCCGCTAACCTCCATACGATAGACGAACGCTTTCAGATCGTTGAACCTGAAGGAGCTTCCGGCAGAGATTGTCTGCGCAGTATCCCCAGCCCAGAAGAGACCGTTTGAGTTTCTACACAGTCGTCTCAAGACTAAAACAGAAAGTTCCTTCATACTTCTCGTATTGAAGAAGGGAAAGATGACTCACCCAACGCATCGATTAGAAGATTGTCTTGCGCCTCGTCGACATACCTGGTGTGATCGATCAGGATCTGGAGTTATCCAGACGAGATATAATGTACTCACAGATAATCAACCTGTTGACCAGGGAAATTTTGATTTCGCAAGACCTTCAGTATTGCGTGTGTACTGTGTGAAATTAATTGAATGTCCAATAAGTCTAAGTAAAACGGCTCCTACCGATCAGCTACATCGAAGTGGTGTTTCTGCTTCTTGAATTTCCGGTAGATCTCGAATATATCATAGAGCGTGTCTCTCTGGTTTGCAAAGACAGGATTGGAGCGAGAGGAAAGACAAATGTAACTTGAACGGTCGAGGGATCCATCCAGAAAGCCCAACGCCTGTTCAGAGCCTTTGATGATACCTGTAAGGTGGTTTAGGAACTGCTTGGTTGGATATAAACTTAGACTTGCCCATAAACTCGCTGAAAACCAACCATGAGTCTGGGTAGAATGCGTGAGTGCATTATCTAGCAAAAAGAAAGCAGCATTACTAAGGTTCTTGGTGAGACCCTGCGGAAAATGCGGCCAATATTGCCTTTCGAATATCTTATAGGTGACAAATGAATCATGCGCCTCTGCATCATTAGTGCCAAAAAACAGTTCAGCGCTACGTCTCGTCCCAGGATCATCCATATTAAAGATATCGGCTGCGATCATCTTTGCTAGCTACACAAAATGAGGTTTAAGACGGTCTGTGAAATACATGATAACATACTTGATCAAAGGTTACGAACAAGGGGAAATGTTTGTCCCCGAGTTGGCTATATCTTGCCGGTAGATTCACTTCAGGGGCATCGTCAATATCAATAAGATCATCCTCGATGCTTTGTGCCTTGAGTTTCGCGATTTCGGGCAACGTATAGCCTGCCATTGCCATGGACTCGAGAAGCCTCGTAAAGTATTCTTCTACTTTTTTCGCCAGCATTCTAGATTTAGTGACAAAAATTTGACGTGGCTTGGGCATATCAAGGCCCCTCAGTTCCCAGGCTCGCTGCATGCCAAGGATCTTGAACAGCATTGTCGTCGTTTTTCTAGTGGCCCATGAAATAGATACACGAGCACCATCGAGCGTGAGGTACTTACCCTGTACCACTGCGACCCAAAACATAGCATGACGTAGTGCAATGAACAACTCTTTGTTCTTGAGGACTGAAGTGATGTCAATCGCTAAACTCACTTCAAAGCAGTAGGACATACGAGAGCATGAATACATGGTGTACGTCTTGGTTTGCGATGAGACCTTTTGCAAGAATAAGACGACATGAATGGTTATGTACAAGGCACTCACTATGCAAAAATGCCTGAGGAGATATTATCAAGTCATTCTATATTGAAGATCTATACAAATAAACGTACTTGCGAAAATGTAACATATTTCTCCAGGCTAGAAAATCATCAATCGTCATGCATCAAGTTGCAAAATATTCATTCATACGCAAGCAAAGAGTGAAGCTGTACCATAGATCAATCTCTGTGTTAATGAAAGATGTAAACACTCAACATCCTCCATATCCTTGGGGTTAAGATCCAGTGGGCTTGCCGGAATTTCTGGTTCGGGTTCTATTGGCGGGAATGAGGCCGGTAGAATAACGTTGTCAGCGGGTTTGGTGCGAAATATGCATCTGATAGAGCGATTACTCCGTATGTCGCATAATAGATGACAGGTATGCTCAACCTTCTGCGATATTCTGCACCCCTGCATGCTAGATGGTTTCCAAAGGCATTCCATATTCTGCTTAGCTCGGAGTGTCTGTAGATCCCGAATACCTTGATGACTAGTATTCGCATCAGTGATGATGTTTATTCATGAAACATGATGGCGCACCTTGTCTCTCGGACTATCAAGAATCGGTCTCAGCATGATATACTCGTCTTTGGTGTATGAATTACATACTTCTCCATCCTGGTCAGGGACGCAATCAATCTGGTACTGTGATAAAAATAAGTTAGCGCCTGCCGAGAGATTCTAAGAATTGACATTACCACCAGTCGTAGGTCTTTGGTCATCTTGGCTTGAAAGACAGGAATACCTGCATCCGGTCCATTGAGTCTCTTGTGGTTGTCGGCTGAAAATTGGCCATGCGAGAGATGTCTGTGATGATTATAAGATCAATGATATAAATGTCATTAAAAGACGGACTTGATCTTCTTGTAGATAATCTTGAATATTTTTTTGTCCGCTCGACGGTGTTCGCGTAGATGCTTATAAGCCTCCGTAGATATCAGGATTCGCCACTCGCCGAACCCGTTCGCGTTGTCGAAGTAAAGAGCGGCCTTCATGGGCTGCACCATTGGATACGCACTTTGTTCTGTTGAACTCTCAACGTCTTCGGGGAACGAAACTTCAGGCGCAACATCGTTAGCAGACTCTTCCGCATTTGGGAAGAGCAAAGCTTTAATGTCGCCCACTAATTCCGTCCTCCGCAGAAGCGAGAGGTAAAACTTGAGAGAACTGTGAGGGAATGTCTAAAAGTATATCGTAAGGATACCCACCGAGAGTATTTTTTTCAGCTCTGAAAGGATGTAGGCGGACAACGATGTGGCTGCCTCGCTCGTGGGAGGCACAGCCATGCCAAGTTTGACGAAGAGCGATGCATCGATAGTTACACGAGTATTCTGGTAATCACGCTTGTGCATGATTTGGGACGCTTGCATGTTGACGACTCCGTCACCAGGCTCGACTCCAAAGAGATTAGAATCGCTCTTGAGCGACTTCACGTCAGCAAATTTCATAGTGCTCAATGCACCAAGCACGGGCTGTGTGCCCTCAATGAAGGCCCGGTAGCGACCAATGTCCCTTGCAACTTCCCTCTCCAAAGACACGATTGGCAGGGCTAGAGCGTAAACAGACACACTGTCGAGCATCTTGCGCGCAAGGGACGACTTGGAGCAGTACTCTTGGGCGTCCGTAGGAAAGTCATCCATTATTTGTGAGTCCATATCGGCAGAGCGATCCCAAACTATTCCGGGAGTTAAAGTTAGTTGATGTCATGAAAATGAAGTCTGTGAGATACCGGAGAGGATGTATGCAAAAGCATAAGGGCGAGAGAGCAGATGTTCTATTGCAGGTTGTAATCCGTCGTGACCTCCTAGAGCGTCTAAGTAAGACAAGGCGGCTCTGAGGCCTGTTTCGTGGGCCAGTCGATCGGTTGAAAATACTAGTTCCATGTGCATAGAACTGAAACAGTCTGTCGTAGTAAAAACACAGGATTGAAGCTTAAGGACTTGCAAGTTGAAAGGTTGGTACACCAAAGGTTGCGGTGCAAAGGCAAGCTCCCTCAGAAGCGTACCCTCTGGCCTTATAAAGCTTGAACTTGAAGGCGTTGACATCATAGGCCCAGACCTATTGATCAGAAGCTTGGCAAAGCAAGCGCAATCTGAATTTGGAGAATATTTCTAATTTTGTTGGAAAAAAAAGGAGTACTGAACCTGGTGACGTCGCACATATGTTCGATATTCAAGCCCTTGGATGCGACTGGGACCCAAAATGCCATCTGGATCATTAGAATAGAGCAAACGATGGTGATAACCACTGCTCTGACTCAGGCATCATTTGAAACTTCGGACTTCAAAACTAATAACCGCCGACTTACTACTTGGGGGACCCAGCTTACGCCTCTGCCTCGACCGCCCAGCATGTGGACTTCCAGCACGATAGGGAATTTTCTTTGCGCGATCCTCATATTATACATTGTACACCAATATCTTGCAAGCGACTGCGGATCATTACCCTCAGTCGAACGTTGATTCAATATTCAAGACTCTACCCAGATCTGAAGGGCAGAAAGTTAACTTCCGGCGGGCCAACTTGGCAGCATGAAGCGAGCTCATCGGATAGTTGAATAAGAAGATCAAGAAGGCCAACAACGGGATCCACAAAATTGTTTCTACTTGATGATGTAAACTTGCAGTTGGGAGGTTCCTGACAAGAGAGTCTTGAGTGCGACACTGGGAGCGATTGCCTGGCCGTTATACCTGCCATACTTTGGCATGTTCTGCAGCATTTTGGACTTCGGAAAGGGTCAGGGTCTGTTGTGTTAGGCTGCTAGTCAGCAAGTTGACGGCGTGCAGTTGAGATGGGCTATAGTGTGGTAAGTTGTACTTTTAGTTCGGAGTGTTCAACCCATTATCCACTTGTGCTTGCTCTCTCTCGCACGCATGCATTGATCATGGAAATATGTACTGTACAATATACTACGCCGTTTCAATTCTGCATAACCTAATTAAGATCAAAAATCATCCATATCCTCAACATTGAGAGCAGGTCTTTCTTTCTCCTTGGGCACGAGAACCTTCTTCTCTAAAACAATGCCCTTATAGGCCAACTGAAACTCGGATTGTACATCTTGCATGCTGCTGGAAACCCCCTGCATGAATTCCTTGACCTCTAGAACTCCACGTTTGAGTGCGTCAATACGGTCATGGGCATGATGGGTCTGTGAGGAAGGTTCTAACTGCTTGCGCAGTTTCGATCCCTTCTTGAGGAGCCCGCTGCAAACAAGACAGTTTAGCTATCGTACATTGCGGAGTAAGTGAGGACGGACACTATGTCGCTTCTCTGCCTGCCCAACTCCTCAAGTTTTTCATGAGACTCCTTGTTAAGAAGTCCTTTCGTCTTCGCTTTGGCAGCGCGAGTCAGAGCAATGCCTCGTTCCAGGCACACCAGAAGGTGAGGCAATGGTCCAAGGAAAAGGAAGTTGTAATAACCTGAACGCCATTCAGAGGACTGCGTCTCCTTCAGGCATGTCAGGAATATCGCATCGATTTCGGCATTCACTGCACGACTCGAGCGACGTCTAACATAACGGCGGTATGTGTTCTGAATATTGCGGGCCGCCTCTTCTTCCGCTACTGACGGTCCGTTAGAGCGTAGCGATTCGTCCAGATCAGGTGCAAGCGACGTCACCGCCTCATCCGAACTCTCCAACGCATCACGGGTCTCGGTATCGGCATTCGCTGTGACATCTTCCTCCTTTTCTTCTTCTCCTTCAAACTCTTGAGGTTGCGGTTCCGTTATCTCTTTCTCATCGTGCTGTGCAATCTCTGGCCGGTCCTTATGATGTCCTAAGCGAGGTACAAAGGCTGGGGCCTCCACTCTCAAAGTAGACTGTGCGATCACTGCATACGACGAAAGGAGATGAGGGATCTCAATAATCTTCTCGTATACAAGCCGACGGACTATATATACTCGGGTATGCTGGTTCATCGTTTTGTGGACAAGATGCACCAGATTGCTCACTCCTTTGTTGTTGTCGAAAGCCAGGAGAGCTCGCAGGTAACCGTCTGAGGGTGGCACCCGTCCTGACAGAGGTGTCATGTACTTGACCACGTCATCCACGAGTTTCCGATAGTTAGCCATACGCCAATTCGAAGGAGAGTTGTTCTTGTGCAGAGAGAGAATGATTTTGTCTACTTTATCTTTCATAAAGCGATTCCTAATGTTATGAGCAACTAATCAACTTAATTCAGCAGATATGGGTTTTAAAAGATAGCAAACGTACTAAGGCAGAGAACCCTGCAGCTGCAATACAGGTGATCAGTATACACGTCGCCGATGAACATGTGCTAAGCTGTACTCACATTCGGGAAATGAAAACATTGCGGAGAATAGGCGTAAATTTAGTATGGTTCAGCCAGAGGAATTCTGCCTAATTGTAGTCTCGGACCTCTGAAAAGTTGAGAGACTCACCCATGCCGGCTTCTAAGCGCAATGCTTCGACCAGCCTCGCTATCTCATCCAGAAGCTTGCCCATCAAATTCAGGCTAGTTTCTTTATCCGCAGTGAATTTATGGGGTAACAGCAGCCAGCTGCATGGAAGGACAACGTCATGGAGGGGAAACTTATTGAAGTCTGAGTCCATTCGGTACTTGATTACAAAAGCGCTGCAGATGTCCTCGATACAGTCACACAGCACGGAGAGGTTAGCATATAAACGATTATCGAGAACATGTCTGAATTGCACTTAGTTTTTTTTTACATAGAGACAAGAAGAACACTTACAAAAGATACAAAATTCCCGATGAGATACTGCTGCGGGTAGCCCCTTGGTAAGAACTGAGCAGGTCATGAACCATATAGCGACCGTCCCACTTGCGAAAGAGTTCTGATGGTCTGGAGACCATACACTTCGCTCGAGATATGTAGACAGGTGCATCGTGCCTATCAAAAGCGAAACTTAGACTGGTTATCCCCATCAACGCCGTCAAAAATTCAGCCTGGGTATAGAATGGGTCGAGTGAGTAGAAGGATTCACGGATCCAGAGCTTCATCACTTTCATGCTATCTAAACGAAGAGGCATCAGGCTCATGTCAAGGTCCGCGGGGGAACCTTGAATGAAGAAGGGTGGATTGATAGCCTCGTAAAGATGCTTGAGCCAGTCCCTCATGCTGATAAAGTGATTAGTGTGAGTACTCGATCATAAGCCACCTCCAGGCGCACCTATTGCGTCGTTCCATATGTGGGTGGGCCGAATACATGAATTGCAAGATGAGAATCTGCCAGAGGTGGATGGCAACACGGTTGTTGTAATACAGGCGATCCAACTTTGATACTGCAACATGCTCTTGGGGACAGCTATCTCTTCGACACACTCCAGATATCAAGAATTGCAGGCATTGCGAGAATACGGGAGATTTGCAACACATAGCATCGATCTCCGATACTTTATCTTTCAAGACAGTGCGAATGGATTGTTGTAGCAGCTGCGTGACGTTTCTGCGAGACGCTGTATACCCGGACGGATGTTCCGACACCAAAGTGATTCCTTGGCGCATTTCCATCACACTACTGTGGAGGAATGTTCCATTCGGTATGAGAAACTCATCACCGGACAATCGCATGATGGAGAACAGTCTTTGAATACCGCTATGCCCCACGGGGTCAGGGAAGGTTGAAATCTGATGGAGCAGTCGTGCGTAGGCGTGAAACTGTTGAAGGAAACGTTGCATCTCGTCGACCGCAAAAGATCGAATATCTGTGGCTCGAGAGAAGACATGGTCCAGGCAAAGGAGAGCCGCTGGCTGATAATTATGTTTATGGAAGGCAAGTGAGAGATTTTCCAATTCTTCATGATTTCCGCGCAAGATGTTCCGAAACATCGATGTCTGGTCGCCAGTTAATCCAGTTGGTCACCTGGAGAATGCTCATACGTACTAGATCACGCGTCACAGGCGTTAGTTTGTTCGTCTCTAGCTGATCAGCGAGAGCAATGAAATCCCGCATTGGCTCATCAGCAAGGGCGGTCTTTGCAGCGATTCCGAAGGAGCATTTGCGCCAGAAGTATTCCAATATAGTGTCCGCCGCACGAATAGTAGAATTGTCCTTGTCCTTGTCCTTGATGAATGCCCGGACAGCTTCCAAGGGCCTATTTTCTGACAAGTGAAGCTCTGCAGCCTCATAATACCTTGCGTGAGATTCAAGCAGTGAGGCACGAGCGAAGTCGAGATCATAGTCCTCTAGAAATTCAAGTTCCTCGTCAAATGTCGAGAACAGACGCAAGGGAGCCCTGCACAATTGCTATTGAATAAAACATCGTGAAGAGCCTAAGACTTACTGAGTGTTGCTCCTGCTGCAGTAAAACAGTCTGCACACAGTCCATAACTCCGTCGTAGTCTCTTCAGGTATATTTTTGCCATGGTCATCAATGACATGAAGCGTCTTGTCAAACCGTCCAGCTTTGCGATATCTCTTCGCTGCTTGCTCAAACTCTTGAGCAATAAGATAGGCCTCAGCCGCTTTAAGATCATCTCCTGCCCGAACGTAGCAATCCGCCGAGTTACGATAATATTGGAGCTTCTGGTTTCCTGTCGCGGTCGCACCACAATCAGCAAAGGCATCGGCTGCCACATTAAAAGCTCTTTTTTAGTTGCTCTGCGACACCACTCCAACACCAGAACGTGCGACTTCTCGCAGTTGATATGCTTCACAGACCTTCACCTCACGATGAAGGTTAGCACGTTCGAAGCAGTGGATAGCCTGTGAGTAGCGCTTGTGCGAGAATAATGAACGTCCGAAGGATGCCCACTCTTCTGGAGTCGAGGAGACAGCTAGATGAGGAACATCGGTGCCGGGAGTACAATTCTGAACCTGACTGCGAGAGGTCCAGAATATCTAAGAGGAAAGGATTATCAGATCGAGTTACGCCAACATACTGCTCTAAACGTACACGCATCGGGTCTGATTTATCAGACTTGTCAACGATCCACATGTTCTTCCTTGCTCGAGTGATTCCCACATAAAGAAGCTTGAGCTAATAAGAGTAAGCCGGAGTATACTCTCAGGATCGCTGTGCCTACCTCACTACAAACCCCAGCGTATCGCGCCTCGTCACGATCGAAGTTCGGTGCATGTCCTTGACCCTCTACCCCATTGAGAACTATGCGCCATCGTGACAGATCTACAACAGAATCCTCGAAAAAATTGTACAACAGCACCTGACCGAAGTCAGACATCCATCAGATAGCCAAGTGAACTTTCTCACATCATTGAATTCCAAGCCTTTGCTCTCGTAGAGCGTCCTGCATACGTATGTGAACATGAAAACACACATCGAATGTAGTCTTAATGCGACTCACATAATCAGTCCAATTTCGCCTACTTGTTCTCGCAACTTCTGACGTGCTGCATCATCGCGTACGAGGATACCTAGATACATTGTCAGTGTATGAATGAGACATCTAGCCAATCACCTTACACTGTTGGGCTCCGAATTCAATGTGACTGCCACTGGAAGAATCCTCAGCAGGGAAGGAAGGATGTTGTCCAGACCTACTCACCTCGCCCCGAACAAGAACTGTTCATAACGAACGGTGTCTTTATCCCAACCAGTGAAAAATACAGGCTTCAGCCCATCAACTACTCCCTTTTCTGGTCGAAGGTTATCGATTGTGTTAGGCCAAAATTTTGTGATGAGTTCGATCACAGAGTGCGCGCAGTTGACAATTCCACCGTGCGATCTGTAGTTGATCGCTAATTGAAACATCATGGGCTGATGAAGATGCGCTCCAGCGGAATTGACTGAGGTGTTTTGCTGCTGCTGCAATATATCAATTCAAGCCTGAGCTAAGTTATTGTCTGCTGACCTCCACACGGTAGAGAAATGCTTTCAGATCATCGAACCTGAAGGAACTACCTGCAGAAATTGTTTGTGCAGTGTCCCCAGCCCAAAACAACCCGTTTGGATTCTTGCACAATTGCCTCAAAACTACAATAGAAAGTTCTATAGGGATTTCTGACAATGAAGGATGGAATAGCTACTTACAGAGTGCGTCAATCAGAAGGTTGTCCTGTGCTTCATCGACATACCTAGCGCAGGTTGTCAAGGGCAGGATGTATTGGTAAGGATAACACATACAGATAATCAATCTGTTGGCCAGGGAAGCTCTGACTCCGCAAGACCTTGAGTATCGCATGCGTGCTGTTTGGTCATATATCGTGACATTACGTGGGTGAGGAGGAGTATGACATACCGGTCTGCAACATCATGATGACGTCGTTGCCTCTTGATTTTAGTATAAATCTCGAAGATGTCATACAAAATTCCCCTTTGATTCGCAAAATTTGGATTAGAACGATGAGGAAGACAGAGGTAGTTGGCGCGATCGAGGACTCCTTCTGGACAGGTCAGCGCGTGCTCGGAGCCTTTGACGATGCCTGTAGGTATATTCATGAACTGTGGGCGTCAATATAAAATAAATTAGTACTCACCCATAAATTCGCTGAAAACCAACCACGAGTCTGGTGGGATAGCATCAGTATTTCATTATCATAACAAGAGGAAAGGATATTACTAAGATTCTTAGTAAGATTCTGCGGAAAATGAGGCCAGTATTGATTTGCGAATACATCATAGGTGACAAAACAGTCATGCGCCTCAGCAGAGTCAACATTAAGGAAGAGTCCTGCGCTGTCTCTCGTTTCGGGGGCGTCCTTGCGCAAGATATCTGCCGCGATCATCTTCGCCAGCTACATGAACGATTAACTCAGGGACTGTCCAGACGACGGATTTGGACGCACTCGATCAAAAGTCACAAAAAGAGGAAAGTGCTTGTCTTCAAGTTCACTGTATTTCGTGGGTATGTTCATCAATGATTCAGGCAAGTCATCAAGATCAACAAGGCCCTCCTGAACACTTTGCGTCTTCATTTTCGCAAGTTCCCGCAGGGTATAGCCTGCTAATGCCAGAGATTCGAGAAGCTTCGTAAAATACTCTTCCACTTTCGTGGCGAGCACTCTGGATTTGGTTACGAAGATTTGGCGCGGCTTCGGCATGTCAACGGCACTCATCTCCCAAGCCCTCTGAATGCCAAGAATCTTGAACAGCATCGTCGTGGTTTTTCTGGTTGGGTGGATAAATACGCTACTCGTATCAAGAGTGGGACACTTGCCCCGTGCCGCTACGACCCAAAACATAACACGACGTGGTACACTCGACGATCTTCTGTTCTTGAGGTCTGAACTGACATTGAGCAGCAAATCTGCCGCATTGGGGCAGAACTTACGTGAGTATGAAGACGTGCTGTACGTCTTGGTTTGCAATGAGACCTTTTGCAAAGATGAGAAGAGGGGGCGAGCCAACCACATGATCACTCACTATGCAGGAATGCCTAGAACAAGAGGTTATCGAGTCAATTCGCGTGCCTATGAACTGTATTTATAAGCTTACTTGCGAGAATGTGACGTATTTCTCCAAACTAGAAAATTGTTAAATAGAAGCAGATATAAGGATGGCGAAAATTCATACACAAGCAAAGAGTGAAGCTATGTCATAGATCAATGATTGCACTAATGACAATTGAAAATGCTCAACGCGGTCCTTGTCCTCATCACTAAGATCAAGCGAACTTCCTGAACATTCTAGCTCGGGTTCAGCCGGTGGAAATGATGCCGGCAGAATCACGCTGTTAGATAAGACTGGTCTGTTCCGAAAGATGCACCTGCACAAGCAACGATTCACTGAATTGCACCAAGAACTAAAAATGACCTCACCTTCTACGATATTCTCTGCCCTTGCATGCGAGATGACTACCCAAGGCATCCCATATTCTGCCAAGCTGGGCATGCGTATAAATGCCATATACCTTGATTACTAGAGTTCACGTGAGTGCTAATGGCGGATACATGTAATTGCCTTTGATAGCTCACCTTGTCTTTCGGACTAATAAGATTCCAGTTTCAATGTCGTGCTCGTCATCAATGGAAAAGCGGCCTACCTTTCCATCCTGGTCGGAAACACAGTCGATCTGGTACTGTGAGAAAAGGTCAGCCGCCCCCTACCAAGTGACGTATGCAAGATTACACCTACCACTAAGCGTAAGTCCCTTGTCATCTTGGCCTCGTGAATAGGTATGCCTGCATCCGGCCCATTAAGTCGCTTGTGGTTATCGTCTGAGAAATGACCATTCGATAGCTGTCTGTGGCAAAGATAAGATCATTGGAGCGAAATTCATCAGAGGACATACTTGATCTTCCTGACGATGATCCTAAATATCTTCTCATCTGCTCTACGGAATTCACGCAAGTTTTTATAGGCTTCGGTAGATATAAGGATTCGCCACTCTCCGAACCCATCTGCGTTGTCAAAGTAAAGCGCAGCTTTCATGGGCTGTACCATTGGGTACGCGTTGGGTCGGTTTGTTGGGCTCTCGACATCTTCGATTGACGAAACTTCAGGCACAACATCTTTGGCAGACTCTCCCTCGTTTGGGAAGAGTAAAGCTTTGATGACGCCTGCCAATTCCGTCCTCCGCAGAAGCGAGAGGTAGAACTTATAGAGAGCTGTCAGAAATAGCGTCAAAAAGCAGCGAATATACGCACCAGCAGAATGTTTCTCAGCTCCGCAAGGACGTGAGAGGACAGTGATGCGGCAGCCTCACTCGTAGGAGGCACAACTACACCAAGCCTGACGAAGAGCGATGTGTCGATAGTCGTCTGAGCTTTCTGGCGATTACGCTTGCGGATTTTCTGAGGCACTTTCTTTTTGATGAATCCATCATCAGATTCGACGTCAAATAGACCGGTTTCATCTTCAAATGACGTTGCACTTGCAAAGTTCATAGTGCCCAGCGCGCGAAGTACGGGTAAAGCGCCCTCGATGAATCCTCTGTGGTGGCTGATCTCCCTTGAGACTTCCACCGCCAGAGATTCGACTGGCAAGGTTAAAAAGTACATAGACAAACTGTCCAACATTTTGCTCGCAATGGATGCTGAATATTCTTGAGAGTTCGTTGGAAAGTCTGTCATGATTTGTGAGATCATTCCCTCACAGCGATCCCACACTGTTACAGAGTTAGAAATGATGGCGCTCGTAGAAAGTCTGTGAGATACCAGAAATAATATATGCAAAAACATAGGGTGATGATAACAGATGTTCGACCGTGGCTTGCAATCCGGTTGCTCCTGAACGCGAGATTGTGTCCAGATGATACAGGGCGGCTCTCAGGCCTGCCTCGTTGACTATGAAATCTTTTGAAAGTAAATCCAACATGGTCTGTTGAACAAGAGGAGGTTGTGATGATCTTATACTTGAGCTGTGTTAAGAGGTACAAAGGAATGCGTTGCACAGTGATATCCACAACGAGGCTGTTCTTATATTATCGCTTTGCCTTAATTTCCAAACAGGTCGAGGCGCAAACATTCCACCCAAAATTAACACCTATAGGTGACCTGAAGCTGTATATGTATGTGAGCGATAAACTTGGACCCTCAAATGATCCTAGATTGTGACAAGAACTTGCCTTTACGTACGCGGAAGAGGCGCTGCAACTAGGGAGTAGTAGATTGAGAAGTCTGAATGGCGCGTCCAGGCCGGATCACTTCATGGGTTGTGACTCTCGAAGCGTATTAGAACTTTGAGTTTATGTATGTAGTCGTTCGCTATGTAGGCAAACACAAAAGGGGTGTGACGTTCAAAATTTTGCAAGTATCTACATATATATTACGTAATTAAAGATGCTGCGGCTATTCCCGTAATATGTGGCACTGAATGCACTGCTCCAAACTTCAAGCTTCAGGCGTGACGCACTGCTGGCAAATACTATTGTCAAGAATCCTTGTCACTAGTAGCCATCTACCCAAGATTTCATATAGTTTGTTTCTTAACCTTGTCCACACAACCAGTGCATCTCGAAAAGATATTCTACTAGAATGCCTCCCCCACACTATGATTTCCTCATCAAGGTGAGCACGTTGCATACACACTTCAGACCTCACACGCATAACTTGATTCGCAGCTGCTCTTGATTGGCGACTCAGGTGCGTTTGTTCCGTGGTTCTAGCGTGTTCCAATTTTAAGTTGTTCCCTAGGCGTTGGGAAGTCCTGTCTTCTGCTCCGCTTCTGCGACGATGCGTGGACGCCATCGTTCATCACCACAATCGGCATTGACTTCAAGATCCGTACAATCGAGCTAGATGGAAAACGCATTAAGCTTCAAATTGTGCGTTTCGTTATTTCGATACAGTCATTAGCTGTTCGCTTGACAAAGCTGACCCATATCGTACAGTGGGACACTGCTGGCCAGGAACGGTTTAGGACTATAACTACTGCCTACTACCGTGGAGCAATGGGTATTCTTCTTGTGTACGACGTCACAGATGAAAGATCATACAATAGTACGTGCTATTAGCATCTTCACCATCGTCCACCTTGATAAATATCATCTCTAGGTATCCGCACTTGGCACGCTAATATCGAACAACATGCCTCAGAGGGTGTCAACAAGATACTCATCGGTAATAAGTCAGATTGGACAGACAAGCGAGCCGTAACAGAAGTCCAGGGACGTGAACTTGCCGATGAACTTGGCATGAAGTTTATGGAGACATCTGCCAAAGCGAATGATGGTGTAGAAGAGGCGTTCTTCACCCTTGCAAGGTTTGTCGCATTGTGTTATATTTGCGGACTTGGCACTCAATTCTCGACTATACAGAGATTGCAAGACTCGGCTCATCGACTCGCAAGCAGACTCAACTGTCTCAGCGGGAGGTGCTTCAAACGCAGATGGGTCAGTGAAAGTCAACCAACCTGCGACTTCAGCGTCGATGGGTTGCTGCTCATAAGCACCTATGTTGGACGCTAGTATAGTCCGAGCCTCCCTCGTTCATCTTTTGCAAACTACTTCATGTTACCTCCGTATTCCCCTTCCATGTAATACTGTTCTACCACATGACAACGGTGCTGTTGACTGAATATCTTCACTAGTATTTGAAGCAAATATTGCTTTTACTTGTTGCGTAGTGCTCAGGCGCCGAGGTTTTAATTTAAGATGAGTATGATACTTATGACTGCCTGAATTTAGTCGTCCCATTCATCACATATTCAGTGTGTGCACGTTATTGTCTGTGAACTTGATCTGGTGGTGGCTACATCAGCTAACATAAGGACGGATTCAAACGATTGATCCGCGGAAGCAATCTGTCCGTCCATCCCATTATGTGAGGCCTTCATAAATTATATTCTGCAAGCTTACAACGAGATGAAAAACCACGCGTCTTAAGTACTTCAGCCATATTTTATGCGGTCACTAGTGTTCGAGACGTTCCTCTAATTTAAGGTCTCCAATGCTCGAGCAAGGTGAGGTTTGTTCACCGTGACGACCGAGCACTAGTACTCAGCAACGAACCACTTGACTACTAGCAGCTCTTTACGTGTGGCATCAACCACACTTCACCGAGGCGAAAGCGGAAACACGACTTACTGTCATGGCGAGTCACACAAAAATATGACCGTACCCTATCAGGCCGGTAAGCTACGGGTTTAGATGACAACTATTCATACTCACAGTGCGATCGATTACAACTCCCTGGCATACATCGCCAGCGCAGCAATCATCATTGTTGTTGCAGAGGAAGGGACATTTACTGTCCGCATTGACAGGAGACGCTGTCAACTTGAAAGCAACAACAACGCCGGCGAGGATGAAGAAGAAATGCATTATTCGTGAGATGTGATATGTGACGACCTCAAAACAAATCTGAAGGGGACGGTAGGAAGACAGCCCGCTTTTAAGTCCCGGATAGCGTTCTGTGCGGAACCTGTCCACCTGCAATACTCTTTCTATAATTTGCATTGTCAGCAAACCTCAGACTTATCTTACTCTTTGCAGAAGAACATTGGTAATGTGTAATTCTTTTATCCGGTCTATGATAGGTGACACGACGAACCCTGGAGCTGGACTCAGGGGTCTCATGAATACTAAGAGGAATTCAGAGTCTTACTATGCATGGGGAATGCGAAGGGAGGGTTCTTCAGGTATACTGCTATCTGCGAAACGCACACTATGCAGTACCATATTGTTGAGAATCTCAAATTCTCATACTCTTTAGTGCCTGAAATAGATTTTCAGGCGAGGCTTCATGTCCATCATGTATTTCGGTCAGTTTTGCTTGTACTTCATGTGCTATGCGTATATCACTCCGCTAGTCACTGCGCGGGCCATGTCCACTGACTGGATTGGATACATATAGCGGACCCCAACCGACACCACGCCAGTCAAACCCAATTTAGCCCTGAGGCCTAAACGTTGAACCACTGCAGGTCATGATACGTGTCGACTCTCCACTGTAGATCGCAAAGACCCTCCGAGTCCAGGACCTTCTTTTTCATTTTCCGGTCAAAGCAATGCTCCATTAATGATGTCCCCCATATTTTGTTCCATCACGTTACAGCAACGTCACAGGGAAGAAACATAGTTGAGTTTACATCTCCGATTCAATGTATTCTACTCACACCAATGTAAGCAGAATGTTTACGAATCACTATCTTCGACTTCACGCATGCTTGTAGTATTTACATCATGCTGGTGCAATTTTGGAAGACTATATAAAGGTGCGCGCGAGGCAATTTCACTCAATGTATCACATGTGACAGGCGTGACTAAGCTGAAAATAGTTATACTAGAAGTACAACCACCTGGATAGCCCAATTGGGAAGCCTTACTAGGCTTAGCAATAGCGTGCCTCGTGAACTTTATTTAGGCTCGAAACTCGAAATATTCCAACACCAGCGTTAAATAACGCCCTAAATATTCTATTAACTTTGTACTGTAGCCTATAGCTAGGCTGGCACGTATCCCGCCTTATCCCGCCCTACGCCTGATACCGGCACTTTCCGCAAATCGCCCAACTTAGTCATAGAGGTTCATCTGGCGGGTTTCTCACGCCTCTGTACTCCTACCCCCTACACTGCTGCACACTGCACGCTGCCGCCGCTGCTTCTACAGCCCAGCAGCCATCACCCAGGCCAACACTATGCTCTACAACATCCGCCCATCTTCCCCACCCAAAACCCCAGCGCCTCAGTGGTCTGTGCGCCCCCAGCTTGCAGCGCTGCAAGCATCCTGTAGGCTGCCTCTCACCTCGATCTACAACGCTTGTGCCCAGCACCAAGTCGTCTCTGTGTCCCAAGAACGCTTCCTGCACCAACCTGCTTCCCACCTCATCATCCTTGCCCACCACTGCCCTCTACAACACCTGCCCAAGTGGTCTGTGCGCCCACTGTCAAACCTAGTCTTAGCTAACCGCCTACGCCTACAGAATCTTGCCTTGCGGATCGCACCATTCAGATCCACCAACGCCTGGTGTCATCTACTCACCTACGCCTACAGACTCGACACTCGGGGATCGCACCATTCAACCGTTTGTCGACCTGGTCCGTGCGCCCACTATCACCCTGTCTCAGCTAATCGCCTACGCCTACAGAATCTTCACACCGGCTCCTTATGTCTCGTGCAGGGGGTCATTCTAAGCTTAAGGGCCTCTCAAAGTCTATCATCTCGCACAACTTTCGAGGGCGACATCGCCAGACTCATATCCTTCAAGCTAGCCGTCAGCTTCAACGCAAGGAGGCAGCAGATGCAGGCCGTCAGGCTCAAGTCCAAGGTATATCTTCACATTCTTATTGTTTACATATAACTAATGCGATCTCTCAGAGATGTCGAGCGAGGACCGTCAGTTGGTGGACAACATGATGAGCGACTACGGAATGGACGTTGAATCAATACCATACACCGTGCCTCCAGGAGAGGAGGGGATGGAACTGAGTCATGCCGGTGGGGAGTACGAGGCATTTGAGGGACTCGCTGGTCAAATAGCGGACCTTGGTGGCTAGTGTGTGTTTTTTCTCGTCTGTCTCGATTGTTACTTATATCATTCACAGTCGCTATATCGATCACCGCACTCGGGAGGACCGCACAGAAAGCCGAACGAATCACTGGCAGCTTCAAATAGACCTGCTGGTGGACGCTTACTTGGACTATCGTTTTCGTGATTCTGGTGACGGCTTACCAACATTTGACGACATGTCTGCGGAGCCACTTCTAGATGATTCTTCTAGTGTTTCACTAACTAACATAGAACTAATTGACCTTTTCAGTATGTTTAATGAAAGTTCCAATTCTTTGTGTGCTAATTCATTTCTAGAGCGAAGCCACTCTTCACTGCGATCGCAGCCCTCCCACAGATATCCTAACGAGACATTAATCTACCATGGGTACATCGGGTGCGCACCGCTTTATCCCACAGCTGCCATATCGTTGCGCACTCTTGCTGCATACCGTCAAATCCATCGGTCATGCCCCCGATTCAGCATTCAAGCCCAAGTGAAAAGTCTTTGTTTCCTGCATGATGTACGTGTATATTACATCATTTGACTGATCTAAAAATGCCGCACAGACACCGTATCGACCGTACCTTAACGCACAATTTTCAGCCGCTTATGACGTCTATTTAGAAATCCTTCACCGCGTGAAACAGCGTCATCGCGCAGCACTCGATCAGGACACACTGAATTGGCGCATGCTCAATTCATGCCCAGCTTGCTTCTATAAATTAGAGGACGAGCCAGCGCTTGAATTTGATTGGCTTGTATCGATCGATGGCAACAATAGTTTGAAGCGCTGGAACTCCACAATTTATGGCTCAAAACCACGCATTGACTCTCGCAAGGCACGCTCTGATTATTGGATTGATACTTGCGACGTAGACAGGTTCAAGGATGAAGTCAAAACACGCGAGGTAAGACGAGCCTCTCTTCATGCAACAATAGACTGACTACATGATGTAGAGGGACACAAATGACGATAACTGGGAGGACGAAACAATCGCAGCCGAAGGCACTACCCCAGCATTCAGTTGCGTCAACCGATGGCGTAATGCTGGTCCAGAGACCCGAAAAAAAATGTTTTCAGTGTTTGACGAATCCGGGATATTTATCGCAGCGTGCCGTCATAGATTTGTCGTTCTAGCTTGCGACATGATACAGAGCGGAGAATTGTTAAGTTCTTTCTTTAGCTCATCTTGACTAACGCTGATTTACAACAGAGCGAAATACCCGCTAGCCATAATTGACAAGCTCCTCGCCGTATACGGGAAAAACGGCGGCTGCGCTTACGATATTGGATGCGCGTTCTCAAAGACACTGACCAACAGTTCTTTGGGTATGCGAGCGGGCGAGTTAGACTTTCGTCTCATGGTGGGCGCGTTCCACGGACACGCCCATAACCGTAAGTGCCAGCTAGACTGGCATCCCATGTACATCCCTGGAACCGGACACACCGAGGGCGAAGGGTGCGAACATATCTTCTCATCATCAAACGAGCTTGCTCGTAGTACGAGACACGCAAGTCCATTCCACCGGCGTCAGACTATCGAAGAACATTTCTCATTCTGGGACACTGACAAGTACGCGACCCTCAGTGAGTGAATATTATTAATTAAGTCTTATTACTTTGTCACTGATTCTGTCAGGCAATTTCATTTGGAATCACTACCGCGAGGCGCTAAACTCTATTCAGACGCTTACTGCTGAACTAGCTGTCATCAAAGCCGAGCTGAGTCTTACTGATGACGATCTTGTTCAATTTCTCAAAGACGAGCGTGATTATCTTGACGGATTGAAGCTACCACCTGTCCGAGACCAACTGTGCATACGCTATGTTGAAGTTCTCGACGAGCTCACTCAACGACGGTAAGCAAAGTTTGCATGCCGTTATTATGGACCTGATGTTTAAATAATTTAGTGCCGATTGGGACGTGGCTCGGGAAGTCGGCAATAACGCCCTGACTAGCATTCCCACCGGTAGTTTAGAGGAGATCAACAATGCTCTCGCCCAAGCCCGGATCCGCGTTGACTCTTCCTATGCGAAGTTACAGCATGCTGAGGGGCTTGTCGCGCATATCGAGACACAACTGGCTGTGGACCAGTGGTGGGAGATTGGTGGGCCAGAGTACCGACGTTTTAAGGAGGAGGCGTCCCTGGGTAAGTACCGCACTGCCCTAGATGAGCTCGAGCGTCTCGTGGTGATGAGGTTATTTGAACTCTCCAAACTCTCACTATCGGGCACAGGTAAGTTTGTTTATGCCGAAATACCAACACTAACGACTGTTTTTTTCTAGGGTACAAGCTACGCCAGCAGCTAGGCAAGGCTCTACAACGCCGTTCGGACGCCATCCGTAATGCTATTAATCGCTACAACACACAGGCCGCAGCCCTCAATCCACCCCGTTCCAAGATCTCTTGGAAAGACATCGCTGATTATGGTTTTGTAGCCGAGTTCGATCTTCTGCGATATTCTCGCAACGATATTCGAAGCAGTGCTTGGTCAAAGCCAGGACATCGAGAAGCAACCACCAAATTTTTCAAACTTTGTCGAGCACGCGAAGAAATCACTAGACTCAATGTCGAAGTCCGCCGCTTGCGCACCGCCATTCACGACGAAGAACGTCATATGCTTACCGTCATACAGAAACTTCAGGTTTCGGATCCGCACCTAGGCTGCGAGCTGCAACGCCAACATCGTTCACGTGCGGCTATCAATGCAATGCATTGCTACCGCTTGAATCGCATCGAGAGTCTCACTGTTAAGACTGTACTCAAGGGTAGAGAGATCCGAAGGGCTTTGGCCTCAGTTCGTACACTGTGCCCCTTTCTTGAGTAATGCCCTTTATTTCAGGGAGGAGTTATTCGTCCGAAGACCCGGAAGGGGTTGCGTGACGGATCCGGGTGTCCGAAGGTGTCGGATGTAATACGTCCGAAGGTAATTCGGAACGTAAGGAGAGGAAAGAGATTAAGGCTAGTTTCGGAACGAGTTCCCAACTAGAAACTAACGGAGATGGACTATCCGAAGATAGAGTCGGAGGTATGGACTATAGGAGTCAATCCTAAGTCTCGGAAGGTGACTTTAAAGCGGAGAGTGACTTAAGTCCGGAGGAGGCAGAATGAGCAGAATCTAAGATGATATTCGAACTAAGGTTCTACGAAGATCTACAAGTGGTTTATATACAGTAAGTATCTAAGACGGATAATCAGCAAGTCCGGGACCGAGGGCTATGTACGAAGTGTAACGGAAGTCTATTAGTTATTGCACAGCGGATCAGTAAGCATGAATCGGAAATGAACACAGGAAACGGATCAGTAACACAGGACGGAAATATAAACAGCCGGAGTACCGGTAGTAGGAGAAATGACGAAAGGAGATAGACGCAGATGTTCACCAGGGAGTTAAGGTGCGAGAAGTGAGTACATTCGGATGGGTGGTCCGGACAGGATCTGTGGAACGGACGGATATGGAAACGATCGGATCTGGACGGATATGATCGGATCTGAGATTAGAAGTTTGGTATATGACACTCACAGGCTTTTCTGGAGTCAGGGGTGTTGGTGTCCGCGCTGACCGCGCTGCTGTCCATGGTATGTTCGAATAGCAAACTTGGATGTTATGCTAATGTTTTCACAGGTCAACCAATTGATCTTGCAGATATCTCGCAAACCATTGATACTGAGGATACTGACATAGAAGCCATTGATCGCGAAGAAATTGACACGTTGACGGAGGACATGGCTGATTTTCTTCAGTCAATCATTGATTAACTTGGGCACCACATACATACCGCAACTTGTACCTTTAGTTATCGCTTCATAATGAAAAACTTTGCCACCAAAGATCGCAACAGATGTGTGATACTGAAGATATTTAGTGGATACTTGGTAGAGAATCTATATAGGACTGAGATGTAGATCACGGCGCCATAATGTAACATACAGGCAGTGTAGATAATCTATGTAGACTATGGCGCCATAATGTAACATACAGGCAGTGTAGATAATTTATGTAGACTACAGCGCCATAATGTAGCATACAGGCAGTGTGGATTATCTATGTAGACTACGGCGCCATAATGTAGCATACAGGCATAGAGCGCTGGGCATGATTGTATTTGAGAATCTGAGTACAGTAATCTATGTGTACATAATATAGCGTGCCCATCATTACTACTTACCACACACTTGTTAAACTCGCAAACACGACTCCACTGCACCTAGTGTGCATCCACCATCAAGACCACCCTTGAAGTCATTGCAATCTTCGCCATTGCACTCCATGGCATCTTCACCATGTCCAGATAGCAAACGGTTCGACCAATTCAACATGACAGGTCTCGCTGTGCTGTATCATAATTCTACCTTTGCGCCAGGCTTCAGCAACAATGAGCGTCAAGCAGCCGCACGGGCTCTACTGAGGCATGACGCTCATATCGACGGCTCCCATTATCAGACTAGGACAGTGGGGGGGCTTCACCCATCATACATCAGCTTCAATCAGTCAAACAATGTGAACGAGGCAAAAGAGCGGTCCCTCACACATAACGAGCTACTCGATGCAGCCACCCAGGATGTATTTGACGCTGTCAGTCATTTCCTTGATTCTTTTTCTTGAAGCTCACAACATTTTTCAGCTCACTACGCAAGACCGTCTTGACGGTGGGATATCTCTGCTCATTCGATGCGCTGGCAGTGAACCTCCGCCGAATCTCTCCCCCGAACAAATTCCTATCGATGTCTATATCACCCCGCGCGAGTTGCAGGAAACGCAGCAGCGAATCGGTGGAGATCTCGCTGTGTTAGTACAGGCTTTCGCACAAGAGTTTGCAGTACCTCATTTGCAACGTTTTGCTACCCGCTGTGCCATTGAAAAGGTGAAACCCAGCAGGCGCTGTAAGTAAATTAATTTTTATTGTATCCTTCGCATTGCTAACACAAGGTGAAGTCCCTGCAACTCATATCAGCACTACCGGACCACGCTACATCCCTCCACCTATGGTTGCCACAGGAGCTCGAATCCAATGCTCTGCGCAAGCCCCAGACACCTTTTCCACCAATCTACAGTCCCCTCTCCTTCATTCGGACTCTGCTGCTATTCGTTGTGGTGTGGAATTGGCTGCCGGATCTGCAAACCAAACATTGACGCCACGCTCGGAGATGCGTCAACGCCGACCGGCTGATGCATTCACGAAGGCTGTCCCGATCGTTGCGGCGCCATCTCAGGGACAATTCGCTTGCAATCTGTCAATGGTTGGGTCGCCGCTTATTAGTATTGGGCCGTATACAGATGCTGCACTCGATCGTTTGAAGTTGGGTGACGAGAATCTGCCGAAGCTCCGAACATTAGTAGCAGCAGTTCGCAGCAGCCGGTGGGAGGCAGTGTTTAGGTCCCCGACATGGGACTTGACTTACGAACAAGCTTCCATCTTGTCTAATGCCCTCCTCATGGACCTACAGGTAGGTATAAGGGACATCAACCCTGAGGCCGCCAAATGGAAGGTTAGTCATTCTCCGTTCTTCGCATTTTTATATTAATTTCAATTCATAGAATCGGTCATCTGTGCTTACCACCATCCTCAAGATCCTTGGCATTTTAGTTTTTTCATGTGCGCTTTACCTTTTCGGTTTACTATTACTGTAGATCTCAGATGTTTCTGCCTTGTTTAGTACAGAATGATGTGATATTTGAGCCTAACCACAATGTTGACGGAGTGAAAATTTCCTTCTCGGTGCGTTAAATAGCTGGATGAATGATTGCAGGTTGTTGACTTGTCTCCGCTGCTTCCTTGTAGCTAATGGTTGCCCAGTCATTCTTCGCCAACAAGCGCAGTTCAAACGCTAGACTCATCCAGCCACCTGCCCGTCGACGTTCGAACGTTGTGCTCAGTAAAGAAGCCCGTGCGGCTCTCAGGCTCGAGCGACGCACCAAATCTCTTCGGTTCAAGGACGCCTTAGATGACACATGGAAGCAGCTCGATGATGCTACCAAATTGATTGCGTCTTCACACCACAAAAGTATCCGCCAAGTTCAGAACGATTTATACATAGGTCGTGGCCTTCTCCGTTCAAAGCGCTCTAAGGCTAATTTATGGAACGCGTTCTGCTGGAAGAAAAACAAAGATAAAGAGAACGGTAAGTTTTTATTATAATTGTGTCATCGTGTTCTGTTGTGCTCAAGTGTTTTTTTTTTTAGATAGCCATGGTAAAGCGGTGCTCCAAACACTTGTCCGAGAACACAAGTCCGAATACCTCGCACTCTCAAATGAAGAACAAGTTGAACTTCTCGCCGAGTTCACTGAATGGAAAGAGACGAAGAAGACAGGTGTTCGTGTTACGGCCAAGTCGAAAATCAACGATATCACGCAAACCTTGAAGGCAGTGGAAAACGAGGTAGTTCTTTTTTGAATTTGTCTCTGACATTTCCTCACATCTTCTAGCTCAAGAGCCTCCATTGTCGTACAGGCGCGGAATCTATTCTATACACTACACGTGGTTCTACGGATGTTCCCCTCCGAGGTGTCGCGTTTGCTACTCAAGGTGTTGACATTTTCATGGACACTGTGATGGGTATCGATAATCAAGATTTAGTCAGCAAAATGGAAGGCTTCGCCGTCCAGGGGATGAAAGGTTAGTGTCTTTGTTCTTATTGCTACATCGTTCTAATTGTATTCAGGTTCTGCGAAAAACCACCAGAAGCGCGTCTCCGATAAACGCGCAGAAATCCGTGACATCATCAACCGAAAGCTTCGTAAGTTTTTTTTTTTTTTGGCATTTACAACATTAATTTACTTATTTCATTAATAGAGGAGTGTACCGGTGACACTGGCGCAAAAATGCAATGGGCGCATTACTTCCGCAACGTTGTACAGCGGTACCAGGTTGTTGTGGAAGGATGGCCAGATCAAATTCCGTTTACAAATCTTAGTCAAGTATCGAGTGCGCTTCCGGACCTCCAGATGCTTTGCAATAGGTGGGATGATGGTACGACTTACTGGAAGTCCTTGAGCGACGAAGAATTCGAGAAACTCCGTCTGGAGCATGAAGAGAAGCTCAAGAGTGGCGCAATAATTGATCGCCGCCGCCGCACTCGATCTGACAAAGGGACGAAGCGCCGCAGTGCAGCAATACCTGCAACAACTCGTCGCAAACAGTACAAGAGTGCTGAGACTATTGAGGACAGCGAGGCTGGTGATGAAGAGTTACCTGATCCAGCTGCTCGTGATACAGAGCCACCTGTTCCTGGTGATGACTTCTTTCCCTTTGACTGTGATAGAGTGTTGGCTGACTTAGATCGAATGTTTGGCCCCGTGCCAATGTTGGAGTGAGGGAGGTTCACTTATACTTAGTGTCGAGTCATAGCTCGCGCCAATGTTGTAGTGAGGGAGGTTCACTTATACTTACCTAGTGTCGAGTCATAGCTTTTGTGTATGGCATCACTCATTAATATCAGAATGGAGGTTGTGTATTGCAAAAAAAAATATATTGTTGCGTACAGTTGTCAAGTACTACCAATAATGTGATTGTGCGGCCCTCTAGCTCGAAGCCTCGGTCCCTCTAAGCATTGTTGATAGTCTGCACACTTGAGAAAGTGCCGGACTGACAGGATGGCAAGGGCGATAGCAGTGGTGTCTTCAAACTGACGGGATGGCAATGGTGGCAGCAGTGGTGTCTTAAAATATTATATTTCAAATGAGGCGTCAGTGGGAACTGCAAGCTTGATGAAGTGAGAGGCAAGGGGGACGCACAGTCCAGGTGGCCTGAAAGTTGACATCTGAATGGTGCGATCCGCAAGGCGATTAGCTGAGACCGGGTGATAGTGGGCGCACGGACCAGGTCGACAAACGGTTGAATGGTGCGATCCCCGAGTGTCAAGTCTGTAGGCGTAGGCGAGTAGACGACACCAGGCATTGGTGGATCTGAATGGTGCGATCCGCAAGTCAAGATCCTATAGGCGTAGGCGATTAGCTGAGACGGGGTGATAGTGGGCGCACGGACCAGGTCGACAAACGGTTGAATGGTGCGATCCCCGAGTGTCGAGTCTGTAGGCGTAGGTGAGTAGATGACACCAGGCGTTGGTGGATCTGAATGGTGCGATCCGCAAGGCAAGATTCTGTAGGCGTAGGCGGTTAGCTAAGACTAGGTTTGACAGTGGGCGCACGGACCACTTGGGCAGGTGTTGTAGAGGGCAGTGGTGGGCAAGGATGATGAGGTGGGAAGCAGGTTGGTGCAGGAAGCGTTCTTGGGACACAGAGACGACTTGGTGCTGGGCACAAGCGTTGTAGATCGAGGTGAGAGGCAGCCTACAGGATGCTTGCAGCGCTGCAAGCTGGGGGCGCACAGACCACTGAGGCGCTGGGGTTTTGGGTGGGGAAGATGGGCGGATGTTGTAGAGCGTAGTGTTGGCCTGGGTGATGGCTGCTGGGCTGTAGAAGCAGCGGCGGCAGCGTGCAGTGTGCAGCAGTGTAGGGGGTAGGAGTACAGAGGCGTGAGAAACCCGCCAGATGAACCTCTATGACTAAGTTGGGCGATTTGCGGAAAGTGCCGGTATCAGGCGTAGGGCGGGATAAGGCGGGATACGTGCCAGCCTAGCTATAGGCTACAGTACAAAGTTAATAGAATATTTAGGGCGTTATTTAACGCTGGTGTTGGAATATTTCGAGTTTCGAGCCTAAATAAAGTTCACGAGGCACGCTATTGCTAAGCCTAGTAAGGCTTCCCAATTGGGCTATCCAGGTGAGTACAACAGTGGAGCTGCAGTTGTCCTCATGTGTGACATATCAAACGACAAAGTTAATTTTACAAGCGCAGCACCCTACCAGGTGAAGTAAAAGGCCTGCTTCTGGCTCAAAGCATGGTATCGACTGGTCTTGAAGAAATCAATAAACGTAGGCTGCAATCAAATAATCATACATCATGTTTTGATATACTGTCTGCATCGCAGTATTGCTCGAGGCTTCACAGTAGTTGCAACAGACAGGCGTCGGAAAATCAAGCCTTGCGCTGCGAGTCAGCGATGACGTTTAGTCCCCTTCGTTCATCTGAACAATTAGCATTGACTTCAAGGCACAAGACACAGGCCGATGGAAAGTATGTCCGGATCGCGACTTTCAGTAAAGTTCGACTTTATCGAGGCGATGCGTGGGAACTACGATGATAGTCCGACGTACAAGTGAAACACGGCGGGGCAGCAACGTGTTTCCGGCAATCACCAATACACCCACCGCAGGACCAGTGGTGGTATTGTGATGGTATATGATGTCATAAATCAGATGTCCTGACCTTTGGACTGTCCATAGACATCCGTAGCGTATCGAGTAGCTGCATCAAGATTTTATATCAATGTGATCCTTGAGGTGAACATGCCAAGCAGACCAATTGTGACGGAAGAGCAAGTAAAGCTTTTACAGCCTTCAACTGGACATCGCATTCACGGAGAGTCGAACGGGGGTGCAAACGGTGCAAAATTCTTCAGCGCTCAAAAAAGTAAGTTCAAGCTGCGACCGGTAGTTCTTGGGACGAAGCCTTTGTATATTATATCTGTGGATACAAAGAATAAATATTGGAGCGCTGTGACAGCTAGAATATTGGACGTACTAGGAAGCAAAGGAGGTGCAACTTGAAGAAAAACAATGAACAATGGCCTAGTGTTACGTTCAGCGAATCTTGATTGTATCTCGTTGAGTTTGTGCAGTGCCAATTCGCCATAAGAATGGGACCATAGCTGACAGACATGGTACAAGTAACAAAGTCGTCCCACTGGGCAAAGTTTACAAAGCTTTGCTCTGTCCGGAGAAAGAGTTTGGTAATTACCGAAAGCGGTGTTGTGGCACTGCCACTGACAAGATTAGTTCCATTTGTAGGTTTTAAGGATTTCATCGACTTGCTCTAATGCTCTCATCTGCCCTTCCTTCCTCTCCGCATTCAGACTTTCATTACTTTCCCCTTGAAAACTCTTCAAAAGGATTACAGCAAATGGTCCAAGATATATGCGTCACTACGCGTCGCGCTTGGAAGTCCCAAATGATACGTGAACAGGAGACTGCAGGTTCACAGGCACACCTATCACCACCTACCCCAGTCTCTGCCGAGACTTCACCAGAGGTTGATGATACAGCTCACTTCGCGCAGATAGCAGGTCCTTCAAAGCGACCTAGAATATTGTCAGTCGCACCCGAGCCAGCATCACGCCCCCCGAAGTTAAAGAAACGCGCGACTATGAGCGCGTCTTCGTCACGTACTCAAAGTCGACAACGTTCCGAAACTCTCGATATTGAGTCTATATATCGAAGCAGCCGTTCTCGATCAACGTCGACCTTTCCTCCAGCTGATCTCCCTCATCATCGACAGTTGTGGATCACTGAGGATGGTTCGCCAGGTGAGAACTTTGTCAGTGCCGCGTCTGTAGTAACGATATTATCTCGATCGTACAAAACTTGTGAGAATTCATATATTACGTGCAAATCTCATTCGAATTTATACTCATTGCAGATTTCAAGAATTTGGACGATTCCAGTGACACGTCATTTGAAGCTGAATCTTATCCTGCCACTGAACTCGAGTATCCTAATACTAACGCCTGTGAGACGTGCGTGTCGTATGGTGACTTGCACCGCTTCTTGCTGATCTACCTCGCGTGCAGTTATTACATACTGGCTCCTAAGGATCCAGATCACTACAACCCTATCATGTGCCTAGAACAATCACTATATACTATCTTCGATTGTGCGTTACTACCGTCACCAGTCGCGAGCACGGATCTGATGCAATACCAGGCTACCTTACGCCCACGCAGCAAGCGCTATTTGGAACTTTACCTACAGATTTTCTACAAGATGTTGATAATACGCCGCCATCATCACCACTCACACAACTTTCGGGTGATTCAGAAAATTCAAGTCCTGTAAAATTGCCTTCCTACGACCCTCGTGGAATGAATCACTTGCGTCTCCTCCAACGTTCCATCCGACGACGTGACGGGCCACTCTTCCTTTCTACAATGCAAAACATTAACCAACTCCTCCGTGCGCTGAAATACCCACAACTCCCATCGGACCCGTTTGCACCTTCACCTCCTAATGTACTTATAGAGGCTATTAAAGGTTGGCCATCAAGTGAAATCCCCAATCGGGTGCTCATGCGCATAATCGACGAGACATACCAACGTTCCGTGGGCCCACATGCTCTGAAGTTAAACCGCTACGAAGCATTTTCGAGCGAGGTGTATGGCGAACTGATGCCCTCATTTACGTCGGATATCATTGCCGCCACACGACTCCACAAGGATTCCTTATTTATGGATTTGGGGTGCGGGGTTGGAAATGTTCTGGTGCAGGCGAGCCTAGAAACGTGCTGTAGAAGCTACGGAATTGAGGTGATGCCTACGCCTGCGGAGGTGGGGAGAGAGCAGCTGAGACAGATGAAAAAGCGTTGTAGGATGTGGGGACTTTCAATGGGAGAGGTGGAACTAGAGGAAGGAGACATGCTAACCAGTCGGAGAGTGACTGAGTTGCTACCTCAAGCGGATGTTGTATTGGTCAATAATAAGGTGTTCCAGCAGTCATGTCAGTCAATTTCTTTTGTTTGTGGCAAATATATTGACCCCGTTACAGTAAATGAAGCATTACGCCCGCGGTTTCTGGATTTAAAAGAGGGCGCCATTGTTGTCTCGTTAAAGCCATTCGTATCTTCTCTCAATGCACGCGTTACTGAGCGCAACGTGAGTGATTATACATATTCGCTTCACACATATATCTCATATGAACGCCGCAGGTGGATGATATAAGTGCGATCTTTGATGTATTTGAGCGGCCCTACCGCTCTGGCAGCGTATCATGGGGCAGTGGAGGGGGCTCGTATTATCTACATCGAGTTGACCGGGAAGGCTATGCGGTTATCAAACAACAGTTTGAGAATCAGCGCGCGAGGAGTGCGCGTGCCTCACGGCGGTAATAATCTAATAGACATTCTACTCTCATACCGTTGGTGTTGACGTTTCGACACGTACAAGTCATTCTGACACATTGCTCAAGTTGGAGGGGATGATGAAAGCGACACTTGTATCATCTCGTCTAACGGCATTGAAGCGTAGGATCTGCTAGCGCTGGGGGTAGAGAAAATGTAACCAATACATGAGAGCTGAGAACACCGGAGCAACATAGAAGTGCGATGGATATACCAATCAATGGACATTGGGTGATAATGAGACAACGTGACATGTCAACAGCTTCAGACTGGCAACTGAGATTACCCTGGAGCTCGGAGATGAAGTTCCTCTGCACTGGACAGGCGTCCATTTGTGGTAATATGACTATTAATTACGATTTCTGCCCTTCGGATAACACAAGAAGGCAGAACGCAAGACTTTCGAGTATCACTCACTGCCCTTCATTGAAACAAGCTAGGAGAGGAGGTGGTGATTCTATAACTTCGAGCATCGAAGCGCAGTTATGGAAGATGTGTAATTCAGAGTCGGCTCCAATCCCATGCTTTGAAGTTTGGAACAAAATAAAAATGCCATCATAGCATGCCAGTGCACATTTCTATTCCGATCGTCTGACCTGGAATGTAGTTACGGAATGAGACTACGATTGCAATACCAAGAACACTAGAAACATCAAAAATACAGTAAGTTCTTCAAAACTGTTGGATGGTTTCAAGTTGAAAAGCTGGCCGTAAATGGAATTCTGGGATGATTGAGTACAGTTGAAATGGTCATAATGCATACCGATGGGACCGCGAAAATGTTATGCATTATGAAGACGATATTTGTCACATAATTGTGACGTGTGACCTCCGCCAAAAGTGTGACAGAAAGTTATCAATGGTTTCTACACAAGTACATGATTAAAACGAGAAGAATTGTTCTAGACATGTTTTTGAGCGTCATGGAGTTCTTCACGTCGTAGGTTAGCGCGAAAATTTCGAAGTTGTGAAGATAAATTAAGTGAAATTTGAGGATCCCCATATTGCATCTTCGAGCTGCTGGCACAAATCACATCGTGTGACTGATGGGCCCATTTCGTCGTCGTCGTCATCAGAATCAACTTCAATAACTTCACCATTTGCAACAAGGATTTCACGACGGACCTCATCTGCAATAGATGAGTCACCACCATCAAATGTAGAGAGTGCACCCGATTTGAGAGTTTCGAAGTGTTCGACAATTTCAGTTTGTGTCACAGTAGGATGAGAATCAATAAAATGATAGACTGTCATCCAGTCAGAGAGTGTGAGATTTTGGCGAGAAGTGCGTTCACTGGCTGTAGAATGAGCTGAAGTTCGAGGATTGTCCTTGGTGATTTTCTGCCACTTTGCAGGCCAGTTGCATACAGCGGGCTTGTCATGGGGTTTGCGCTTTAAGTTTAGAGACATTTTCAAGTAGTATGGAAGCGTTTCAATTGCTCGCTGGCTTCTGTACATAGTCAAAAGAGACAACACCACTGAAGCACGACAATAAATTTATGCGCTATGTTATTGTACACGTGTCCCACCCTATCAAATCAATACTCATAATGCATATTGGGTATACAAACATTATGCATTATGCATTATGCATTATGCGTTATGCGTCCAATTACTTGGGAACAACGTCGGGATCCACAAAAGTTGATGCATTATGAGATTTATGCATTGTTACCATATGCACTATGACCATTTCAACTGTACTCGTCTTGACACGGAAAGAGTATCCTTCTTCCTTCTATCCCTACCTACTAGGCAGATCTCGCGAACCATGGTTCAGCGAGCAATTCAGCGGTGCTAGGCTGTTCGGATACAGATGTCTCTGAATCACAGTCGCGGCCTGCCATAGAAAAGAAGTCTTTCACCTCTACGCCTTTGCGCTATCTAATACATCGTTCAATGCGATTCTGCCGGAGTGA
Source organism: Suillus spraguei (assembly GCA_016800925.1). Taxonomy (NCBI): domain Eukaryota; kingdom Fungi; phylum Basidiomycota; class Agaricomycetes; order Boletales; family Suillaceae; genus Suillus; species Suillus spraguei. The sequence continues at coordinate 7,781 of JABCPU010000350.1, read as the reverse complement.
TGGATTTGGTTTGTTGAGATCTGCACAACAGAGATCAAACAGTGAGTGATTGGTGGAAATCCGAGAAGCGACACTCACATGTCTTGTCAATTGCAGCGAGTTCAAGAAGTTATCCCAACCAGAAGTGTAGATGCTTAATATTGCGATTACTCACATGATGAATGTAGCGTAAAAATTAACTTCATGTACCAGTAAAGAGTGTCCATAACCGTCTTCCCAGAACCTGCGTTTTGAGCATACTCCTCACCACCACCAGGAACACAGACCATAGGGTACGATACCAAAACGACAACAAATGAGGGGGAAAAAGTTTAAACCAGCTTTGCACTCTTGACAAGAATATCCTCATTTTGACATCCAGCAAGCTTACCAATAGTGAGAGGAATTCGTGCACTGTATATCGACTCTCGTGGTAAGGACAGGGAGGTCGTTGTCGTTGTCGTCCCAGTTTGGGGCGGAGAAAATGCCAGCGTCAATTGATTTGTGCAAGTTAAGCATCAGCCGCGAGATTAGAGTGACGGATATGCTGCTCCGGGGATATGTTCAAACTTCGATTCATATTTATTGAATCAGCCACTCACCAGCTAGTGAATGTGCTCAGAGAGCCCCTGGTGAGAGCCTTGCCAATTAAATAGTCATCATAAATACATGATGCAGGTTGGTGTGCTTACTGAACCACACTGAGTCAAGTTATCAGCGTACGACACAATCAAAAATTCTTCTGTCAACTCACGTAGTATGTCAGGATGTTCGGTATATTAGCCAATGTCATCGCTCTTAATGGATGAGGGTCAGATTCACTTGAATCACGATTTTACTAGCAATCTCACCCGAAGTACATCGCACCTGCGTTCGATTGGTTCAGTGTTCAAAGTACTGATATAATGAAGCATTTACCATCCTGAAACATGACAGCGATAATATTTCTTCTAGACTTTGTCAGAGACAACCGCAGAAATCCTCTGATTTTGAAAATCCTGGACACTGTGAGGATAAAGATGATCCATTCGTAAACAGACAGGGCCACCCATGTAACTCCGAGACCTGCAATTAGTAATTGAATAAATTTAGGCAGTCAGGCTACGTGGAAATACGTCTATAGTGCACTGACGAATGGTTCTGAAACAATGGTTGAGCAGGCGCGTAAAACCATGAAGAAGATGACGTACATCTCTGCTGTATATGCTTGATAACAGTTTCCCAGTGGTAAATTGGTCACAGTGCTTGGATAAAGACCAAAGGTATCTGCCTAGAAAGGATCAGAAGACCCCACAGTCAAACATTCTATGCAGATACGCACAGAAGCTCCCCCCACAAAGGCAAGGATGATAACTACCATCAAAGCGAGCACGCGTTTGCTACGGCTGTAGAGAGCGTAAGTGCGAAGAGCCAATATGACTAAAAATTTCAGTAAACGAATTCTCGAAATAAATATCCACTCACGGCAGACGATAAACGCCTGTATAAAAACGAGTACTTGTCTTGATAGAATGTATGTCGGACAGCTAAGTATTTGTTAAGCAAAAGAATAAATATCTAACTAGAATGGAACCTCTGCGCGAAAAAAGTCGTAAGCCTGTCGTGTAAGTGCATGTATGATGAAATATAGCACCTCAATTGAGACAGACAGGAAATACCCAATCAAGCCATAGATAGTTCCCAGAAGAGCGATATAGCGATTGATCAAAAACAACGCTGCAGATAACGTCTTCGGACGACACCAAATAAAAGAAATTTCTTCTGTGAGGGTCGCTATATGATCGTATATCAGGATAGCTAGTATAATATGATGTTAACATCCTGACGGAAAAGATAAAAAATTTCAAGTACTGTTTGGCACCAGAATGGAATAGTAGGTTAAGCTGAGAGTACTAGTATCAAGTTGCCATCAGTCTATCAAGATAAATGATACCAATCTACGCATGCGTGACTCACGTTTGCTCTGCTGGAACGAAATCCATTACGATGAGGCAATATGCAGTAGAGTGGTGAGCATCCCCCGTGCAATATTATATACCAAACCTGAGCCAAAATCCCTCCACAAATGCCACCATTTGATTGGTAGGTGCTGTGTATACAAGCCAGTCCAAACCCACAAGGTTTCAGATAGTACATGCCGTCGGTCCGATTCGGCGAGTCCCATGGAGACCTAGTAGAAGATCACCAGACTTTGCGGCGCGAGCATGCATAGCGATCAGGGGGGAACCAAAAGTAGCATCGGCGATGCCAATTGCGTGTTGGACGTTAGAACGTGGAACTTTAAACAAAGTTGATGGCGATACGGAGTAACCCGTGAAACCCGCGTTTGAACGTCGATTCGGCCCCCACATCTTGTGCACCCGCTGAGCGGTGAGGCTGACGTGTGTCTGGACTGGCTTCCCGTAAGCTGAGCGTCTCATGTATCATACAGCAATCTTGCCTCTTTGTGCACCTCATCTTTAACGTTCGCAACAGGTACTACTTACTAGAATGTTCGCGGTTCCGTTAATCCGTCACAAGTGTTAAAATTTGGGATGCAGAACGCGTAGTGAAAAATAACAACAGGATCTTCAAGTTGTTCTGTCAAACACGTAAGGAAGATAAATGCATGCGGGGACATTCATAGGTGATTACGTAAGTGTATATCCGCATGGACGATTCTGCCAGGGTCGGTCTAGACTCGCCACTTACGTTCAAGTACTTCTCATGTTACTTGCCATTGGCTATGCACTGCCAGACTCCAGTGCATTTCTTTGCCAACCGCAGTTCATTGTCCAGGGTCCTTGGGTTTCGGGAGTTTTTTCCCTTCAATCTCCGGGCAGCCAGCGCAATGATATACACCCTATCAGTTTGCATTGCCCATCATTGAATATAGAAAGCCAGAGACCGAAGGGGCTTCTGCGGAGGAGAAAAGTTGAAAATAGTATTTGACGGAACAACGCCTACCTATTTTACATCGCGATGACGGTATATTTATCTTACGCTCCGTGCAAATATGTTCAAGCCTACTTTACAGCTATGCCACTGATGCTCATAAACGAGTGGCAACGTTTCAACTAAAAAAACCTAGGAAGCACTGGCAAAAACTACGATAAGTTCATGGATCTAATCATAGATAAGACGCTGTCCGCGTCGTCTGCTTCTCCATCACCAAAAATTTCCCTCATCAGGTCTGCGATGGTTTGCATTGGCTTTGGAGCTTGGACGACCTCTGGAGATTTGTTTTGATGAATAGGTCTTGCCTTGTACACATCTCGACATGGGTGGTGATTACTGGCGGATGGAAGTTCTTGAGGTGCAGTCATATCAATGTCGACCATAGGAGGACGAGGTCGCGGACGGGGATCAGTCGTCTTCTTCGACGCCGACGCCCTCTCAGGCATGCGAGATGGACCAAGATCGCCATGAACAACGCGCTTCATGGAAGTGCTATCTGCACCGATCGAAAATCCTGGAGCTGCATTGGACTGAAACCAAGTTTCATCCTCGACGTCTGCCATCTTGTGGTCCAATATGACGTCAATATGGGAATCCACCAAGCCCCGGACACCTGGTAACCACCGTGGCTGTCGCTCATCGTGACTGCACTCATATGAATACCGAGGCCTCACGAAGGGCTGCATATCCCGAAAAGTAAAAGTTTTATTTGCATTGCGAATGCCAATAACAGCTCGCTTGCGCTTTGGACTGGATTCTCCACACTCGTATTCATCGTATGCTTCTCCGTGCATGCGCTGGCGAGCATAGTGCACATGAAGAACTTTGAGATCTGCTATTGTAGATTGCCGAGAGAGATTTGGCGAAGATCTATGCCGGAGGGTGGCGCGGGACTGGATACGTTTTATTCTGTCCTCCAGTGTCCGAAAATGCGTATTTTGTGGACGGGACCTCAATGGACGTTTTGGTCTCGGGGGTGAAGGATAACAAGTTTGAGATGCAATCCGTGACATCTCTTGTGTGTGAACTGAAAGGAATCTAGCCTTTAGTTCCGCCTGACGATGGTAAGTGAGGAGCTGGCGAACGTTTGATGAGGCATATCTTACCCAGTAGTTTGCGGCATATTGCAAAAAAAGTCCCGATGCTCCCTGAGCATCGATGCTATGGTTTAGAAGAGAGATACAGGCGAATTGACCGTTCATGGTAGCCAGCTGCGAGATTGAACGAATGCGCAGGATAGGAAAGATGGTTGAAGGATGAAATATAGGGGCAGGAAACATAGTGTGACCTTAAATACTATGTTATGACGAGTGGAACGGGTGTCTCAGATGTATCATTTCAGTCTGAATTGCAACTTCATCAACGATGTTTCCTATCGAGCAAAGGTTTCATTATATTAGGGGCGATATATGTCTATCGTGCATATGATCGATCATACAAGATATCATGCTTAAAGGAGGAGAGAGCTCCAGCAAGTCCTGATCAGCGCTCATGTTAATTCGGCTCATTGGCGTTATCTAGCCATTGTCTCGTTCCTCGTTTCCCCCCTGCAAACCCACTAAAGCCATCATCGAGTTCGAAAGTAGACTGGCTGCAAGAACACGTGAAACGGAGAGGGAGTGCGGCATCATGTAGGAATGACCGTTATTCACATATCACCTAACACGCATATAAGGTCAGTGACAGACGTGAGCGCTTCATCTACACAGCGCTTAAAGCTGTGAAGCAGACACAATGATACGCGGGACGTTAACAAGCGAACGGACGCCCGACTATCTTATCTTGACTGATGAAGTAGCCACGGTCTCAGTTTACAGATAGACCCGTAGACTCACCAGAATTCTTTGCCCTTCTCATCTAATGCCACTGTCCCGGTGAGCTCCTCTCGCATATAGCCCGACAAAGAGCACGATCAGAGGCGTGAGGCGCCGGTTATGTCTTCCCAAAATAGTAGAGAGAAACAGCCAGCAGCGATCGGATGATACGAGGTCACACTGGCAAGGTGCAAGGTGTTGTACACTTGCCTGGGAGATGACGAATCATCAGAGGCTCGTGGGGATGATCAGACTATGAAACTTGGAGAGTGGTACCAAAATGGACGATGATTAGAAAAATGAGTATGGCCTGTGTTAAGAACAGCATTAAGATTCCAAGTGGCAACACTGTTGCGAGAGGGAGCAATGAAGAAAGGGAAGAACATTGGCAAATGGGTAGGTCACATCGGTGCTGGAGTGGAGAATTTGAATTCTGAGTAGATCCAAAGCTGAGAGCTGAGAAATAGTATTTGGTTCAACCATCGGTGTATTCGCAACGTTCCGGGCCAAGCTTATCTCCGCGGCGATAATTCAACACAGACTTTGTCAACGCCATCATAACGACTGCCTCTGGAATAACACCTAGCATCAGCGGGTTGGACCGTGCTACGGAGTGCTCCGTAGCACTCTGTAGTGAATTACGTTTACCTGATGAGTTTATGCAACATCGACAGAAGTCGGACTACCCCTCCAGTACGAACATTATGTGAACCGCGCAGAAAGGTGCTAGTAATGGGTTGTTGGATGTCTATTAGTGAGTGTGAATATCATGCCTTTTTTAATCTCCTTGGACAGCCCTTAATTATGAGTAGTGGTATATCTGGCATGAACAAGGCTACTTACACCACCCCAACTCGAACACTGCCCACTTGCTCACACCCATCTCTCGAATATGACCCTAGTCTCAAATGATCCCAGTTGGTGGCCGCTCATCAGTTCGAATATGCTTTTTACCTATTGGTTGTGTTCGTCGTGTTAGTCGGTGATGTCTTGATCTAACGTTGACTGGTGGTTTCCCAGTTGCCGCCGGTGTCGTGGTGGCATACGATTGGGGTAAGTAGGACAGTATTTGACAACCGCTAATATTCTCATGAAATTTCTAGTGTTAACACTTGGACAAGAGGTAGGTCATTATCATAGCCGGAGCAACTCGCTACTGAGGACGGTATTATAGATTGAACTGATCTGGGTGAGTGATAGAGTCCCATATCAACAGAATACAATCAATTGCGACAGATGAAACACTGGTCTCTCATGACCGTGCTGTACCTCGTGGTTTGTACCTCATGTCATGGTTGACAAGGTGTGCTGACTCCAAAATGTTCTAGATGCGCTATATGGGAATACCATATTCTGTGTATGTTTCCGAGGTCAGTAAGTTGGTGCCGCTGTGCTGATAACTTTGCCATTATCAGTATCCGCATTCTGGGTGTGTCTCGTGTGCGCTGTGTTGAATTCTTCTGATCAGCGGCACACAGTAAGTATGCCATCAGTCTCGCTGACAGATACAGTGAGTATTCCGCAACTATCTCACTCCTATTCAATGAGTATGTTCATATCTAGGGGTGAGCGATACTGTGACCATTGAACTTGGCTCAGCATAATGACTCAATAGGTGTCAGTCGAGCGTTTGATCCTAGTGTGAGAGTGATCACTAATTGGGTGTTTCAGGCACAATTCTGTACTGCGCAATAAATGGGACAAATTTGGTTGTAGATGCCATCTTGGGCGGTGAGATATTCAGCTGCAATGCCTCAGTGATATTGACTCGACTGCTACATGGTGCAAGTGGTCATGGTTGTTCGGCTATATGCCATGTATCAGAGATCTAGAATCATGCTTATCTTCCTTGTTATTATCTCATTGGCTATGGACATCGCCGGCGGAGTCACCGCGGTAATGGCACTCGAGCGCTCTGCAGGGTGTAAGCTTTACTTATTGACTCGAAGAATACAGCTCATTGGACGAACACCAGACGAACAGATACTCTCTGGCATGCACACATGCAGTTATGTACATCAGGGCGACTTCCAGATTCTGTTTTCAATGGTTTGGATGCTTGGCATTGTTTGGGAGGTCCTCGCACTGTGTCTTTCAGTCTGGATTTCTGTGAAACACTTCCGTAACTTGCGACGACCTGGCCTATTGGCAGGATCCATCAGGGACTGTTTCAGAGTACTAATAAAATCGCATGTGCTTTATTTTGCAAGGTGAGCTCGCAACGTGAATGTGATTATCTTTTTCGCTCAAGTTCCGCACGTGCTAGTTTTGTTTGTGTCTCTTGCCTCCGAGGGCTTGGTACTCTCTCTCCAGAGCTCACGGTGCGCCGATCTGTCGCTGACATCTGCCTGTAACCACTGCTGATAATTTCTGTAGAATTCATATTCTATTGGGGTTCAGGCGGTCAATGGTGCTCTTCAAATTTTGACGGGCGTGCAGATGTTTGTGCTGGGACCACGCCTCATACTTAGTGTTCGAGAAAATCATGCAGAACTTTTGGCCAACTCCGATGCAGAAACTAGCATGGATACGATTGTCTTTCAGGAGCGTGCACACGTATCAACCAGCAGTATTATGTAGGGAAATACTTGCCGAGTGTTTTGCACGGAGATATACCATAGTATTTATTTAAGTTGTGGTGTTTCAACACATACTTGCGACAAGGTTTGTGTAGACAAAGATTTTGTTTGCACTCCACATGGTGCCGGTAAGTGGAGAGAACAGAAGAAAATCGAGGTTTCTAGTTACAATTGGCCATGCATACTTTGATCAAATTAGGGCTTATCTCCGCGGCATCGGATGAGCAGGATAATTCAACACCGCCACTTGGAGGCAACGCCATCATTTATTCTGGAACAAGCACCTCCTGTGATCAAGTGGATTATATATGGGATAACGTAGTGAGTCTGTGGAATATCCCTCCAGCACGAACATTATGTACATTGTGCAGCGGTGCTGCACGTGACGGGTTGTCGCGTACGTGTGGAATGTTGATTCATGTGAGTGTAAATATCATGCCTTTCAGACCTCACCAATCTCCCTTTTCAGGCC